>JASAOO010003554.1:0-136940 GCA_030849075.1 Zelonia costaricensis
CACGCAGGGACTACCACCGGTGGAGCTACCGCCTGTAGGACAGTGGCCACCCCACTTGAGAGACACGACGCCACTCGACACTGCGGCAGTGCGGGCAATGCCTACAGCACGCAGTGGTACCAAGCATTTCCTGGAAGAGGCCCTCCGGTTCCTGAGCCCCAAAAGGTGCATCGGCTTACGTTCGTCACGCACGATCAAGACGACGGCACTCCCGATGGCGGACGTGACACGCGCAGTAGCGATGGGAAAGCTCGAACGCTGTGAGTGGCAACCGCGGCCTCCGGCGGCACGACGGCCACTGCCTGAGGGCATGTGCGGCGTGAATGTGTTTGCGCATGCGGAGATGAAGGGACGTCGTCGTCTCATCACCGAACCGCACCTCAACGCTCTCATTGGCAAACACGAGCTGGCACGGATTGCCCAGCCGACGAGGTTGGAGCGACGACACGTATTACGGTATGCAAGGTATATGCTGCAGATCGACTTCGTGGCATTCTACGACTCCACACCCATTCCTGAGTGCCTCAGGGATAACTTTGTGTTCAGGGCGCGCGATCAGGCGCTCTACCGGTGCCGCACGCTTCCTACCGGAGCGCGATGGAGTGTGGCGATTGCGCAAGCCGCCACATGGACCATCGCTGACATCGACACCCCGGTGACGGTGTACACCATAATTGACAACATCTTGGTGGCGGCACGCGACGGTCAGGAGGGCGAGTTCATCTCGGCAGTGAGACGGATCTTGCAGCGCATCCGAGTGGCCAACCTGCTCACAACCCCGGAACGCGAGAGCCTGATGGCGATGTCCGACGAAGATGTCCTATCGATGGCGGAGCTGAACACCACTTTCATCGGCGAGGAGTACCACTGGACCGGCACCCAGCGTGTCGTGCGGAACTCCGTGAAGACGGTGGCGAAGCTCACTCTTTCTTTGCGCGCGGAACGATTCACATGTCGCTCTTTCGCGTCGGTGGCGTCGCTCGTGATGTACGCCGTACACACGACACGGATCAACCCGGCCGATGCATTCCACTTGCAAAACGCGTATCGTGCAGTATTTCGGTTGGTGGATCAGGGCTGGGACTGGGACGATGGAGTCCCGTATGTCGCGCCGAGCGTTCTCCAGTGTTTACGATCAGTCGGCGAGCGGCTGGTCGAGAACCCCTGGTGGACCATCGCGGAGCCGATCCATGCAACGTACCAGGACGAAGACTACGATGCGATTTGCTACACGGATGCGTCAGCGGATGGCTGGGGAGCCGTAGTTCGGTACGCAGACGGCACAACCGACACATTCCAGCAACGGTGGATCACAGACTTGTTACCCCACCAAGGCTGGAAGCCTGACGAGCGTCCAACGCACCGTCCGGACCCGCTACCAAACGAGGAATGCTTCACGGCACGGCACTCAGCGCACGCGGAACCCCGGGCAGCGATGTTGGTCCTCCAATATCTGATTGCTCATGGGTTGGTGAGGCGGAAGGGACCGTGGCTGCGCCTTGCTCTGGTGACAGACCACCATGCTATCGTGTGGGCTCAACGCAAACACAATGGCTACGGTGGGCTCGGCCGAGGATACTGCCTGAACCGCCTCTACGCGTACGTCATGGACCTCTTCAACGCGGAGGCGACGCAAGTCGTGTTTTTCTACCTCGCCGGACCCCAAAACCCTGCCGATGGATTGTCGAGGAACTTTCCAGCAGATGACGGCAACACGGGGGTCACGCGCGGCAAGGCAGACGACTTGGCGGTACCAGCACTGCGCTGCACATGGTCGCAGCTGTGCGAGCCACCGGACGAGACGCGAGGAACGACGACGAGGGGCAACACCCCACAGTGAACGACGGGTTCCGATGACGCACCCCCAGACGAAGGGGACGGAGCACCACACCGGTCCTCCAGCCCTCCCTACACCTTGATGCTTGCCGTAGGGAATGACAAACCGGCATGTCGGGAGTGGAGGGGGTACAAAATACCCGACTACGGGGAAGAGCAAGCACCTGGAAACACCACCAGAGGTGAAGGCCTAACCTACTGGTAGGGGCGCAGCACGTCGGACGGCGGGCACACCGGGAAGCAGACCATGCGACCCGAAACAGAAGCCTCCGTGCCAGCCTCACGACTTCCGTTGGGGAACAAACGCTCCGACTGAACGCGCACACAAACCACATTGCCAGGGGGCAGACCGTGCAAAGACGAAGACGTGGATCAACACACAAGAAGGGCAGCTACGGGGGACGAGGTCTGGTCCTGGCCAAAAGTACGCTCAAGGGATGTAAACGAGACACGCGAGCGCAGCGAAGCGACGTCGATGTTCACTCCCGAAATGTGTGAGAGGCTGGAATGCGCATGCGTTTAGCAGGAGCCCAGCCGTGACCACCACGTTCTTCACTCCCTTCTCCCCAATCTCTCTCTCCTACTCAGTTGCTCGACAGTAACGTACGAGTCGGCGAGCTCGTCAGTTTCGTTACGCCCCCTTCGCGACACTGGAAAAACAAAAAGGGGGACATACGCAAGGTGCGGCAAGAGGGGAGTGCGAGAGTGGTTGAGGGGCGCACGGTGCTGCTGCACGTCACAGGCAGCGTCAAGAGGAGCGGACGGAGGCGTAAGTGAGAGTGCGTGTGGGGTGGGAGGGGGGGGGGGCGATGGCCCCGCCAGCACCAGCGCCACCGCAGCAGCGGCAGACGGCGACAGAAGAGGCCCGGAGTGTGGGGAGGGGGGGGGTCCAGCGAATCGATCGCCGCCGCTCCCCAACCGCACACACGCGCCCGCACGTAGGCAACGCCGAACGCGTCACAAGCTCTACCACCCAACACGCACGTCCACGCGTTGTCACCCTCTCGCCTTTCTGCGAGCAGTTCAAACGAATTCTAAGCAGAGCATCACACAACGGTGTGTGTGTGTGTGTGTGTGTGCGTCCGTGCACGCGGCAGAGGGGCAGCGAGCAGAGGTGGGGGTGGGGAGAAAGCACCCGAGATCCGAGCAAACGATAATGCCGGTTCTGGTCGCAAGTGAGAGTTGTGGCCCATGTGGCTTGCGCGCTTGTGAGTGAAAGAGGGGGGTTGATGAGACGCCGGGAACGTTGAGTGTGTGTGTGAGTGTGTGAAAGACATTGACGGGTTGTCGTGTTGGGTCCTCCTCCGACGCGCTGCACGCATGGGCGTGCGTGCCGGTGTCCTCGGCATTGGCTCTGCTGCGCCCGCTGCCTCCATTTTAGGCTTGCGCCCTCGCTGCAGCACGCAGCGACGCGGCTGTGGAGGCGTGTCCTGATGCGCCAAGTCTTGCTTGTAGTGCACGCGCCGGTGTGGCGTCGCGCAGCACTTGAGGGACAGCACCGAGGCCTTCACCGCCACAGGTCGCCCAAAACGCGACCCGGTCGCGGCCGGCTCCGGCCACGCCACACGGCGTGGCACTTCGAAGTTCGGAATCGAAACGGAGAAAAAGTACGGAGAATCGGGCGCGCAAACGGGGAGGGGGACGCGCCTCGGCCTTGCCGCCCTCCCCGTTCAGCCACGCCCATCTCCCTGGCACCAACAGTAATAGCAAATGCAGCCAAAGTGGGAGGAGGCCGCAAGAAGACGCGGACGGAGCTTCTCCACGCGAGACACGGGAGGAGTGGGCGGAGTGGGCACACGGCGCGATGTGCCAAGCGGCGGCCCCGTCCAGATCGGGCCGTGTCCGCCGCCCCTGCCTGCCCACCCCCCCCACCTCTACGTGAGTGAAACGACCGAGGCGAAGGACAGAGGAGATAAAACGGAGGAAAAATGCGTCGTCGGTACGCGCCGTCGCTGCGCATCACGTGCCGCATGTGGTGCACGTGGGTGAGGGCGCTGCTCGGGCGGATGACGGGAAAGCACCAAGAGAAATGGTGGTGGAAGGAGAGGCAAATGCGCTCTTGTGATGGCGGGCCTGACGCGCAACAAACACTTGGCGTGTGCGTGTGTGTGTGTGTGTGTGTGTGTGTGCTGACGGGGGGAGGGGGCGGTGCTCTTTACTTTGCCGCTGCACCCCGCGGGGGTGTCGCGGACGACAGGGCGAAGAGCCAAGGAAAGGAGAAGGGCGAATTCGAGAGGGACATCAGGGAGAGTAACAACCCAAGGGCAAACGTAAAAGCACACACACACACATACACAGTCGGAGGGTGAGCGGGGGGTGGGTAATGATGGAGAAACGGAAGGGGGTGCATATCAGTGACGCGGCAGAGCCGTCCAACTGGAGGATGCAGCACACGCTCGGCGCGTCGGTCGGTTAGCAAGAAGAAGGGGGACGAGGTAGAAGGGGTAGAGCGAGGGTGCGGCAGAGCCAGGAGGCGACTCTTGGCAGGATGCGGAAGCAGGGCCGCGGCGGCGCGAGAAGGGCGGCAAGCCTTGACCAGGGGCGCGTCATGCGACGGTGAGGGAAGGAGGGGATGGGGTGGACTCGGTGGAGAGCCCGAGCCAAACGAACGGCACCCACCACGACCAGCACACGCACCCACGCAGACACCCCACGCCGGCCGGCACCAATAAGGCGATGAGACGCAAAACAAACTTTTTGAAAAATGGCAAGGACACTAAAGGCGAAGTGGTATATGTGTGTCTGTGGGTGGGTGTGTGTCATCCGTCACTCGGCCATACACACACCCACACACACACACACACACACATAAATAAACAAAGAAGGTGACAGGCATGTGTGCGGGAGAAGCGAGGTAACGGTCATATACGCAAAGGCACGCGGTTGCTGCATCTCTCACGCTCGTGCAGCGGTGCACTCATATGGCAGCACTCGAGACGAAGAAGGAAAAAAGACAGAAGAAAAGGTCAGGGCACGCGTGCGTTGCCCCGCACGCACGCACTCACAAACAAGCACGCGCACACGACGGGTGCGGTCTGCGCCGCCTTCGTCGGTGTTCTAGGAAAACAAAGATGGAAGAGAAGAGAGGGAGAGGGGGAGGGGGAGGGGGTTAGAGGAAAGCACGAAAGGGGGCCTTGAAGAGAAAAGGGCGAGACCACACAAACGACGGAGCGCTCTTGGTCACCTGGATGACAGACACTTTTTGCGTTAACTTCGAAGAATGCAAAGCACAGCACGCGTGCAAGCGCGTGCGTTCAAGAGAGATGAAGTGTACATCGCTTACCCTGACTGCGACTGTCGCCCCTGCGCCCTGCATCCGGCGCTCACCTCCCCATGGGGGGTGGAGGAGAGCAGCCGGCCAACCCCTCTCGCGCTACACACACACACACACGCGTGCGCGCCTGCTCGCTCGCCGCAGGCCGAACCGGCACACCTCACGAGGCCGCACTTCCACCTCGCGGCGGTCGGGCACTGGGGGGGTGGAAGACGGAAACGGAGAGTGGGGCAGGGGCGAGCGCCGAGCAGCTCAGCCGCGCTGTGAAGGCGGGCAGGCGCCGGAAAGGGGATCGTCGAGCCGAGAGCACAAGGAACAAAAAGAGCAGAGGCAGCAGCAGCGCACTGGCGACAAGCCTGTGTCCACCACCGTACACGCACACGCACGCACGCCTGCAAACGTCGCCGCCATTCAGGCGCTTCACCGACGCTGACCCGAGCCGCGCGCTCGGCCCACCTCACGCGCCGGCTCAAGGGAAGGGCGGGGGGCAGCGGCGGATTGGCAAACACGCGCTTGTCGGTCTCGGCACTGAGATCCGATGCACGACGCACATCAAGATACGCGGCGGCCCTCACGCCACCACGAGGCCGACAGCGGCGAGCACCAAGGCACAGGCCCACATCGCAGCCATCGGCATCCTTGTGCTGTCGCCCATCCCAACCGCGTAGCAAGTTTGCAGCACCGTCAGCGTCGCGTTGCCAGAGCACCTAGCACACACCAGCGCGGAGCCTGTCACACACACCTCGCACAGGGGGACGCCGCAGCTTGGGGCTGCAGTTGTGGTGGTGCTGCTGGACGTGGTCGATACCGGCGCCTTCGTCGTGCCGGTACCGCTTGGTGCCTGCGTCGTCGTGGTCGGTGCCTGCGTCGTCGTCGTGGTGGTGGTGCTCGTTGTCGGGCACGCGTTCGTGGTTGAGCAGCTTGACCCCTCGACCGTCGCATCAGCCGTGAGCTGCACCGGCGGGGACAGCCACGCGCTGGGCACACACCCGCAGAAGTCGTTGCTGTTGATGGCGACGTTGATCACGTGCATGCTGCCGTACACCGCAGGAATCGCGCCTGAGAGCGCGTTTTCGCTCACGTGGAAGGTCTGCAGGTTGGGCAGCGAGCTCCACGCCGTGGGCAGCGTGCCGCTGAGCTCGTTGACGTCAAGGTACAGGGTGACCAGCGCGTTCATGCCGCTCCACGCCGCGGGCAGCGTGCCCGTTAGCTGGTTGTTGTTCAGCGACAGACTCATCAGTGTCGTGAAGGCACTCCACTCAGTGGGCAGCGTGCCGCTGAGCCGGTTGGCATAGAGAAGCAGGCTCACAATGGAGCTCATGCCACTCCACGCACTGGGCAGCGTACCCGTCAGCTTGTTGTTGTTCAGGAATAGGGTCTGCAGGGCGGTCAGCGAGCCCCACGTGCTCGGCAGCGTGCCGCTGAGCTGATTGATGTTAAGGTATATCGTCGTCACCAGCTTCATGCTGCTCCACGCAGCCGGCAGCGTGCCGCTCAAGTGGTTGCTGTTCAGCGAGAGACTCGTTAACGCGGGAAACGAGGCCCACTGCGCGGGCAGCGTGCCGCTGAGCTGGTTGACGCCAAGGTTTAGCGCGCGCAGCGAGGCCATACCAATCCACGCCACGGGCAGCGTGCCCGTCAGCTGGTTGTTGTTCAGCGACAGATTCGTCAGCTTCGTCAAGGCACTCCACGTGGCGGGCAGCGTGCCGTTGAGCTGGTTGAGATCGACGTAGAAGGTCTTCAAGGAGCTCATCCCGCTCCACGCTGCCGGCAGCGTTCCAGAGAACTGGTTCTGATCCAAGGACAGACTTGTCAGGGCGGACAAGGAGCCCCACTCCGCAGGCAGCGTGCCGTTCAGCTGGTTCATGTACAGGTACAGCTCCGTCATGGCGGTTAGCGACCTCCACGAGCTCGGCAGCGAGCCAGTCAGGAATTCACCGTTCAGGTGCACATTCTGAAGGTTCGTCAGCACCGACCACTCCGACGGCAGCGTGCCAGAGATCGCGTTCGCGTAGAGGGCGAGCACGCTCAGGGCGGTCATGCCGCTCCACTCCGCCGGCAGCGTGCCCGTCAGCGCGCCCTCCGACACCCAGACCTTCGTCAGCTGCGTGAGGCTGCCCCAGCTTGCCGGCAGCGTGCCCGTCAGGTTGGTGCCCACCAGGTCTGCTGAGATGCTGCTCATCACCACCTGCGTACTGTCCACCGTCGCGCCCAACTCCGGCAGCGAGGCGGGAGACACCGGCGGCTGCAGGTCGAGCGAGACGCCGGTGGAGGCGCACGTCACGTACTCCCAACTGCAGAAATCGGTGCCGGTCCACGCCGTGTCGAGGCCCCACGCAGCCGTCGCGAAGCCCTGCAGGAAAGCGAGCGTGTTGGACTGCTGGGCGGTGGTGTAGTCGGTGGTGCTCCACGCCACGGCGAGCTGCGGCGCAGCGGCGCTGGCAACAAGCAGCAGCAGCACCAGCAGCGCACACACCCGCCCGGCCCACCCGTTCGCGCAGGACACCATGGCGGAAAGGACAGTGGAGGATGGCGAGACCCGAGAAGATAGAGGGAGGAGGGGGAGGCGAATACGTCGTCTTATTGAAGGGGAAGTGGGTGTCTGCACGCGTGGGGACGCGACGTCGGGTGGGGTGGCGGGGGGTGCGGGTCAAGAAAGATAAAGAGAAAGGAAGAGAGCGCACACAAGAAAGAGAGGTGGACGGGGCGCCAGCCTACGAGAGCAGCCGTGAGCCGTGATGTGCTCAGAACTGGCCTGCGTGGGATCCTGCGGTCAGTGGGCAGATGGGGGACAGACAGAGGTCGACGCACGCGCGAGGGACAGCCGGATGGGCCTGTGATGTGGAAGCTGTTGGGGAAGCGGGGAGGGGTCTTGAGGGGCGGTGTGTGGTCGTGTCTGCTGAGGTGAGGGTCGAGCCTGGGTGGGCGCTTGCGGTCCTTTTGGAGGTTACTATAGTGAGGCACGCAGTTGAGGTTCATGAGGTGGTGGGCAGTGGCGCAAGGGGGGGGTGGGTGAGGGGGAGAGGNGGTGAGGGGGGAGGGAGGCAGGGAGTAGTGGAAGACGAAGGGTGAACGGAGGGGGGGGCGGGCGGGAGAGTCAACGGCACGTGGCTTGCGTCGTTCACTTGCCGCGCTCGTACGCTCCTGTGCCGCACGCTCGGCGGTGAGGAAGATGCGTAGGCGCGGCGGGCCGTGCGCAGAGGCGCCTGCGTCCGCGTCCGGGAAGGCAACGCCTCCGCGCAAGCCGTGCCGGCTCAGCTGTCCGCGGTGGTTCGTGTGGGCTTTGGTGGGTGCTGGTAGGTGGCCCTCTGCAGCCGTTCGCAGAGGAAGGCTCAGGAGAGCGGCAGCTGTTGCGGGGGGACGCTGGACGTCGTGGTAAGAGCCAGCACAGGTGGTGTTTGGAGGGGAGGCTGCGGTGACGAACGGGACTGTGCATACACCGTCGGGCGAGGAGGGCGGCAGAGGAGGAAGTGATCGCGGGGGGAGGGGGGGATAACATCGGCAGCGGTGATGCACCGAGAGGCGGGTGTTGTCCACGGGTGCGGGTGCGGCGCAAACCCCGCCCAAGTCGAGGTCGCTCGCTCTTCAGGGAATGCGCGACTCTGCGGTGTGACGTGGACACGATCGCTGTTGCGGCATCCGTGGCCGAGGTGCGCTCTGAGCCGGGGAGTGGCGATGCGTCCCGAGGGCGAGGGGGAAAGGGCGAAGCGTCACCCGCGAGCCAGCTGCTGTGACGCACCGAAGTAGTGCATGTGGCTCGTCGTATGCCCTGGGTGTGCGTGTGTGTGTCGATGCATTCAGCACTGCTTGTTTTAAAGGTCGACCTTAACACCACATGCACGTACGGAAGAGAGTCACCGCGACAGGCAAGAAAACGAACGCAAAGAGCGCCACAATAGAGTGGGTCAACAGGACACACGAAGGTTTGGGCGCGTCCGCGACGCGACACACACACAAACACACACACACACACACACACACGTACACCTACACACGTACACATACACACGCGCATACGCGTGGCATCGAGCAACAAGCGACCCACCGGGGAGAGGTGGGGAGGGGAGGCTAACACGGACGGAACAGCGAGGAGACGCACTCAACGCCGAGGAGGACCCCCCCCTGATCAACAAAACAGGAGAAAAGGAAGACGGAGGGCGGCGAAAGGCACCAACGCACCCACAGTGAGCTTTCATCAAACGCGGTGCATCAGACCGCTTTATCCACAAACACTGACACACACACAGAGAGAGAGAAGAGTTAGGAGCACCAGACAGACAGAGGGCGTCGGGTCACCGTCCCCACCGCAACGACGTCGGGAGCAGCCCGGGCTGACCTCGTGCTGCTGCTGCAGCACCGCACACGTCCACCCCACAAAACAGCCTCCACAAGCAAACACACACACGCACACACACAAGCGACTCCTTACTTCTTCGCGCGCTTCATCTCTGCGATGCGGGCAAGCCACTGCACCGTCGCGAGCTCCTTGTCGATGTGCGGCCGCAGCTCATGCAGCTGCGTGGCGAACTCGAGCACACCCAGCGTGCCCGCGTAGAACTTCGCGTCGTCCTCGGCGACGTTCTCGCCGCGCTCGCGCTCGGGGTAGAGGGCGCTCAGCACCTGCAGCGGGGTGTACTTCGCGTCGCGCGTGAGACCGGCGATGTTCGACAGCAGCCGCTCGGCCTGGTTCAGCACCCCGTAGCTCTCGGACTGGCTCAGCCCGTTCAGCTCCTCCAGCAGTGTGAAGCGGAAGTTGGAGCGGACAGAGTCGATCTGGGCCTTGCAGCGCACAAAGTCTGTGATGCACGCGTTGATGAGCACCTGGGCCCCATCGTGGCGACAGCCGTCTGTCAAGTCGAGCACCGGCAGCATGCGACGGTCACAGAAGAGACCACGGCGCAGCGTCGTCACGAGGTCCTCGCTGTGGACGAAGTGGTCGCCACAGCCGCTGACGGCGACGAACGGGTCGCGGGCGGCGTACGGCTCGGCCGTCTCCTGCAGCCGGGCCATGAGGGGCATCGTCGCCTTGCCGCTGCCGAAGATGCAGTTCTTCTTCTTCGTCTTCGGGCACATGAAGGGCAGCCGCGTGTCGGCCGGCTCCGTCAGCGTGCTCGCCAGGTACGTGTAGAAGGCCGATATCATGCGGAATACCGACACGTAGCTGAACGGCTTGGTCGCAGGCGAGCAGACGTCGAGGGGCGCAAGCACGACGCGGTGCTGCCGCGCCACGCGGCGCCCGCTCCAGAGCTCCACCACGGCCGGGTCGCTGAGCGCCGAGCGGTGCATCTCCAGCGGCACGCCGCACACCTTGTTGGTGGAGAGGAGGTACGCGAGCAGCTCCGCCTTCGCCTCCTGCACCACGGCGTCGTCGGACGGCGCGAGGTGGGCAAAACGGCGGGCCAGCCGCGCCTTGGCGAGCACCTTGTGCGTGATCATCGAGATGAAGGCGAAGCCCTCCGCCCCGACCTGGGCATTGCGGAACACGTACATCGCATCCACAAGCATCGACCCGAGCGAGGACGGGCGGTCCTTGAAGTGCAGCCCCTCGCGGTGCAGGTAGCCGAGCAGCATCTGCGCGAACTCGACAGTGAACCGCTCCATGTTGCCGCCCTCCACCGCCGCGCGGCCCGCGAAGAAGAGCGGGTTGACGTACAGCCGCTCCGCCATGTGCAGCGCGCGGCGGCTCCACTCCTCCGCCCCCTTGAGGTCGCGGTGACGGGCGTAGTCGTACAGCTGCAGCAGCCGCAGCTGCGTCACCGGATCCACCTGCACGTTGCCCTTGATCACCGTCATGCTGCTGGTCATGAGGCGCGTGATCTTCTTCATGCTGACGCTGAGGAAGATGAGGTGACCGAGGTAGTCGAGCCCACGGCGGCCGGCACGCCCCATCATCTGCCGAAACTGCGTCGTGTTGAGCAGCACGTGGTCGCCGGCGAGCACGACGGAGCGGCACGGGCTGTGCACGCCGAGCGCGAGCGTCTCTGTGGCGCAGATGACGCCGCAGTGCCGCCCACGGAAGAGGATCTCCATCAGACGGCGCAGCTTGCCCTTCACCCCCGCGTGGTGGATGCCAACGCCGCGCTGAATGGCACGCGCGCTGAGCGTGTCGCCGCGCTTGTTGCACTCCTCCACCGCCTCGGCGACGACGGTGGGGTCGACGGTGCAGTACTGGCCAATAAAAGTGAACTCGGGCAGCACCTCGGGCACAATGTAGTCCTTGTCGTCGTTCATCGTCTTGTCCACCTCACGGTCGGCCCGCTCGACATCGCCGCCGTCGTCCGTCGTGAGCTTCTTCTGCTTCAGCGTCGACTCGCGCTGCTTGCGCTGCGCCTCCGCGGCGGCAGCCTTGCGCTCCATCGCGGCCCGGTACTGCGCGAACTCCTCCGTCTGCCGGTACGCCAGCTCCGCGTCCTCGAGGCGGGTCACGATGGCCTTCGTCAGGTCGTCGCAGTCCTCGCCTTCGAAGGTGAAGACGATGGTCGGGCCCATGTCGCGGCTGTTCAGCTCGCGCAGCACGCTGATGATGTTGTCGGCGATGAACTCCTTCGACTCCGGGAAGAAGGCGCGCCTAGCCGCGGCGCTGGTCGTGGCGGTGGTGGAGGTCACTGTCGTCGCGGCGACGGAGGCGGTGGCATCCGCGTCGGTGCCCTCGTCCGCCGCCGGGGCCGCGGCGTCGGCGGCTTGCCCGTCCTGGCGCAGCGCGGCGTCGGTGGCGTAGCGGTCCAGCTGCGCCTCGTCCTCGCGGAGGCGCTGCGAGAAGGCCTGCAGGATCGACTGGCACACCGACTGCATCGTCGCGTTGAAGGTGGCGGCGTCCTCCTCCGACAGCGCGTCGAGCCCGTCCGCGTCGCGGCCGCGGTTGAGGTACACCCAATACGCGAAGGCATTCTTCACGTCTGCCTCGTACTGCCGGGCCCGCTGCTGGGTAATGTAGATCTCCTTTTGGAAGTACGCCTCCGGCAGCAGCATGTCGAGCTGCGCCTTCATGGCCTGCACAATCGCCACCTTGCCCCACGCGCCGAGCACGCACTCCTTGAACTGAGCGCACATCTTCTGATACAGCTGCACCACCTCGCTCGGGACGAGGCTGATGTCCGGCGGGAAGCCGCCCTGCAGCTGCTCCAGCGTCAGGATGGAGAGCGGGTGGAGGTCGTGGACGAAGCGGTTTGGGTACTTGGCTGTGAGCTTCTTCAGCTGGGGCTGGTAGCCGGGCGGGGGCAGGTACATGTACTTCTTGATGTCGTTCCAGCGCTGAATGCTGCCGCTCGACGGGATGTCGTGTACGGTGTAGTCGCGCTTCGGCGCATCGGACTGCTGCTGCGTCTCGAGCCGACCCTGCACGCGGTTCAGCCACCCGCACAGCTGCTGCGTCTCGCCGAGTGTGGCAGAGAGGGCGACGAAGGGGCAGGGCAGCAGCGCCAGTACGCGCTCCCAGACATCGCCGTTGCCGCTGCTTTCCATGGTGTGGATCTCGTCAAGGATGACGTAGTCCAGCCGCTTCGCCCAGTCCTTGTACTTGGGGGACAGCAGCAGCGTCTCCAGCACCTCTGGCAGCGTAACGAGCACCTGGCAGCTGTCGACGTAGCGGTGGTAGTCGGCACCACCGTGCACGCCGTACACGTTGCGGCCCGGGAAGGAGTACTTCTTCGAGCCGTACCGCGCGCACACGTCCGCCACGGCCTGGTTGATGAGTGCGCGGTTGGGGGCGACGTAGACGACCACCTTCGTGTTGGACGTCTTGAGCGCGCTGTACATGCAGTAGTACGAGATGAACGTCTTGCCTGCGGAGGTCGGCGCGCACACGACGGCGCTGCCGCGGCTGTCGACGATGTCGAGCAGCTCGCGCTGCCACCCATCCGGGTTGAACACGACGCGGTAGTCCTTCGTCGGGATGACGGGCCGCTCCAGCAGGTGGCCCATGCTCATGAGCTGCAGCATCTCAGGTGTGTCGAAGCAGATCTTCTGCCGCGGCCGGTGGCTTGGCGGCAGCACGGACACGGCGGCGTTCTGCCACCGCGCCACCGCCGCGTCCACCTTCTCGTAGTACGACGCGGGGAAGTCGAAGTGGGCCAGCGCGGAGCGCACCGCGTCGAGGTCATCGGTGGAGATGGCGACGCCGTTGTCGCGGATGCAAGAGAGTACCTTGTGGTGGCAGTAGAGGAAGAGCGGGACGCCGATCTGGATGTTGGGCGCCTCCTGAGCCTGCCGTGCCCGCTCCCGCTCGGTCTTCCACTGCTCCAGCTGCAGCCGCACCACACGCGCCATCAGCTTGCACTGGAAGTGCAACTGCACATACGTGAGGTAGACCCAGCGCAGGTAGGCGGTGGCGTCGTGGACGGTGAAGTCCTTCTTGACCTTGCGCAGCCGCTCCAGCTTGCCCCAGCTCTCGCTGCTGCCACCCTTGGCCGCGGCGATGTTGCCCTCCACGAGGTTTGTGATGAGCGTGAAGGCGTACAGGTTCGTGGTGCGCTTGTCCTTGGCGGACTTCTTCGCTACGGCGGCTGCGGTGGTGCCCCGGGTGTCGGCGTCGTCGTCGGTGATCGTGAAGGCCATCTCGGCCTCCCGCATGCCGCTCGATTCGACAAGCAGCCGCCACATCGCCAGCGGCAGCGGCACCGCGCCGTCGTCCTTAATCACCTCGCCCGGGTCGAAGTTGCGGCCGAAGGAGATGCCGGCCATGCGCGAGATGGCGGCGGCCAGCACGCTGATGTTGTCCGACACGTCCGTCAGCCGACTCGTCTGCTCGGTCTTCTTGCACAGCTCGGCGACCTGCTGGGCCCAGTCCTGCACGGCCTTGTTCGCGTCCCGCACGTTGGCCTCCTCGCGTATGATGTCATCACGGCTGCGCACCTTCTTGTTCTTCTGCCCGCTGTGCTGCTGCTTCACCTTCTTGCCGGCTGCTTTGGCCCCCGCACCCGACGCTGCCGCCGCCCCGCTGCCGCCCTCGGCCTCGTCCTCGTCGTTGTCAGAGCACACGACGGCGAGGGTGCCGGCGGTGAAGCCACGAATCCCCATCGACTCGGCCTGCTGCGCCGCGTCGGTCACGAAGGCCGCCTCCATGGCGAGCTGGCGGCGCCGCTCCCGCTCCGTCAGGTTGCGCTGCGACTCTCGCTCGACCACGACGTCCACGACGTCGTTCAGCTCGTCAAAGGGCTGGGAGACGATCCAGCCACCCAGCTCGTTCGCGTTGCCGAGCGTGGTCGGGTAAGGCCGGTTGGATACGTGGCCCTCGAGCTGGAAGGCGCGGGCAAGCTGATCGACCAGGTCGTGCGTGAGGTGCGGGTACTTCATCGCCTTCTTCGACTCCGCCAGCTCGACGGCGGGGAGGGCCGACATGGCGCTGCCGGTGATGGTGGCGGACTCGTCGCCGACCGCGTCCTGCCAGCTGAAGTTCACGTCGTTGATGCCGTCCTCGTCGAGCAGCTCCGCCGCGGGGGTGTGCCGCAGGAGCTGCGCCATGACAGCGAGCAGGTGGCCGTCGTAGATGTCGAACTCGGAGCCTCGGCCCGTGGCGCAGTCGCAGCTCAGGAACGCCTGCAGCAGGTACGGGGCCAGCTCGTTCAAGAAGGCCGACACCGCCGGCGACGTCGCCGCCCGCTGGGCGCGCAGCTCCGCGCTCGTCAGCGCGGTGCAGTACGCCGTGATGATCATCACCTGGCACAGCTGCGTCTGCTCCGGCGTGCGCGTCGCCCCGTTGTGCAGGTACGCGTGCACCGCGGCCGACACGACCTGCTCGCGGCGCGACAGCTGCCCATCCTTCGTCAGCGCCAGCGAGGCGTCGCTCAGCGTCGGTAGCGGCACCGGCCGCTCCAGCGTCGCGGCGAGCCTCGTCGCGCTCGGCTCCAGCACCAGCGACCGCGCGAAGTTGCTGCTCTCCACGGTGACGGCGAAGACGACGACGGCGTTCTCGCGGGTGATGATGCGAGACGAGTAGGCGACCTTGATGCGCTGCGCCGTGGCCCAGGTGAGGAAGCAGTGGAAGTAGAAGGCCACGGTGTCGCCGTGGGCCTCGTCCTCCACAAGGCTGCGGTACGTGCGCTTCAGCTCCATCGTCTGGTCCTCCATCGCGCGCTGCTTCAGCTCCAGACTCTCCTCGTCGGAGAGGGCGGTCGCAGCCGCCGCGGCGTCGCCGGTGCCGTCGGCGGCGGAGTCGTTGCGGCGCAGCTCCTCCTCCGTGCGGTTGTGGAAGAGGTGCTGCAGCTCCGACTCGCGGCCGAGCTGCTCGCCGTCGGACATGAGCAGGAACTCCGGCTCGAACTTCGCCACGTATGCGGCAAACGCGTCGCAGTGGAAGCTGTCGAAGGTGTCCACGACGAGCCGACTGTCGGGGTTGGTCGCGGCCACGGCCGTCAGCGTCTCGCGCAGGGCCTCGCGTAGAAAGAACTTCTGCGGCGCCTTCTCCCAGAACCACGCCGTGTTGCGGAAGAAGACGATGTGGAAGTGCCCGCCGCGCGACTGGAGCCCGCGCAGCAGCAACTGTGCGTTGTACAGCACGTGGAGGGGCTGGGTGAGGTCCCAGTCGACGTGCGGCGACGACAGCGCCGCCATGAGCAGCGAGTCGCCGTCGATGAAAAACTTCTCCATGGCGCTCAGGTGCACGAAGATGTCGAACTGCCGCGGCCGCGCCGTGGCGTAGTGGAAGTCGACCGCCGCCTCCGTCAGCGCCGCGTCCATGCACGCCAACGCGTCGGCGTCGCCTGCGAAGGTGGAAAGAAACTTCCAGGCCATGCGGCACTCGTCCGGGCTCTGCAGAGAGTCGATCGGGCCCGCCGTGGTCGCCGTCGCCGGGGCCGACACCGTTCGGCCTGCCGCGGCCCACCGCACCACGGCATTGCACACACGCAGCAGCGCCACCGTCTCGTGCACGGGCTTCACGGTCGACGGGCTCGTGCTCGTCGCGGCGGCCGCGCTGCCGGCAGCCAGGGCTGCATCGCCGCCGCTGGCGCTCCCGCAAAGCAGTGAGCGGGTTTGGAAGAGCTGCTTGATGGGCAGCGCGGCGCTAATCTCCACCACGGCGTCGAAGTCGGGCCGCCCGTTGGCCTCGACGAAGAGCTGATTCACCTCACGGTAGTGCGACGACATGGCTGAGCGAGCGGATCGCCACAGGAACACTCGCGCACACACACACACACACAGGCGCAGGCGAGGTCTGCACCACGAGAACAACAGAAGCACTATTGACGCCCGCCCTTAAAGGGGGACAAGACGACAAGAACAGGACACAAACAGAACTTCACACGATCCCACCGACACCGGACGACGTGACGGGGTGCGGCGTGCACTAACCAAGCACAGCACAGCACTCTCTCACGCACACAAACGCGTGGTAGATGGCGTAGAAGAGGAGGGGACGGCCGCTACGGCGCGCTTAAGAATGGCGCGGGAGTCGACGCAGCCAAACACGGACACAGGAAAGAGAGGAGGAAATGAAATGGATAATAAATTCTGCGTGTGCGCCTACGATGCTTCACGTTTCTGTGGCGGGAGATGTGCGCGCGCGTTTGTGTGTGTGTGTATTTGTGCAGAGCGTTGCGTGTCGATGCAAGTTGAGTGTGGCGAGTTCGTTGATCACAACGGTGAGGAATGAAGAGGGGGGGAGTGAACGTGAGAGAGAGAGAGAGCGGTGGGGGGACGATGGAGGGCGCGTTCGACTGGCTGAGGGAGAGGAGAGGAGTTGCACGCGGCGCAACTCTCACGGAGCGACCCATCGGGCAAGCGCAATGGACACCCGCGCGTGTGTGTGCGGCGTGCGGCACACCTGTGCCGCAACACTACCAAGCGGCTTGCGCAACGCAGCACTCGACAAGACGACATCACAGGCACACCAACGGATGCGTGTGTGTGTGTGTGTGTGTGTGTGTGTGTGTGTGTGTGCGTGTGCACAAGCTCGGGGAGAGAGGGGGGGGAGCCAGGACGATGCGTCGTGGCATGGTTTGCAATCTGAAGACGCCAGCACGTACATCGTGCGGCTACTTGAGTTCACCACACATCAACACACACATACGCACACACCGTGACACAGCGTCTTGAGAGGCAGAAAGAAAGTGAGAGAGCGGCGCGAAGACGCAGCGCGCACGCTTGACCACCGCGGACGTTGCGTCTACATGTGTATGTTGCCGCAGACCCAAGATGCGAGCGCGCAGCAGCGGCTTCTCCTTCGTCACGGTCCATGGACGCATCAGCGTGCGTCGCCGTCGTCGACGACGGCGCCCAGCGAGGCCTCCTCGCTCTCGATCGCGTGCACCGTCGCCGCACCGCCCGCGGCGCGCCACACCGCCTCCCCTGCCGACAGCGTCCACACCGATGTCCGCAGTAGCGTCAGGTCACCGTCGCCGTCAACGCTGATCGCCGGCGCCGCGGCCCCGGCTCGCAGCCCGCCGACGACGCGGCAGAGGGTCAGTGACACGGAGCTCCCACTGCCCAGCTGCACAGGCAGCAGCCCGGCCACGGTGCAGTGCGTCAGCCGCACCACAGCACGGTGCGCGGCGAGAACAGCGGACAGGCTCGAGAGGGTCGACTCGGCGACAGCGTCGCCGGCGGTGCGCAGCATCACACCCGTGTTACGGGCGGCGGTGTACTGACGCGCAGACAGCACGCGTGGCTGCCGCTGCGCTGGCCGTGTGCAAGCAGCCGCCTGTGTGTCCGCTGCCTCGGCATTGTCCCCTGCGACCGCATCTGTGAAGCCGGCGTAGGGCCAGTCGTGCAGGGACGTGCCTACCATGTGCAGCGTGCACTGCGCGCCGTCCACCAGCGAGACGAGCAGCAGCGGCACCGTCGCGACAGCCTCGGCGCCGGCGAGATGTGTCGCAGTACGTCCCCGCGGACGACCGCAAGACCCATGCCGCTCCGCCAACGTCGCGCGTGATGCCGACGCCGCAGAGAGGGAGCCGGAGGAGTGCACCGAGGAGGTCGAAGACCGCGCTTCAGACGGCGCGGCGGCGCGGGCGCCGCTGCTGCCGGGGCTGCGCTGACTGCCGACGCCGGGAAGCTGCGGGGGTGCCGCATCGAGCGCCAAGCCCTGCCCGCTCGCCTCGTCCCACGCCACCGGCCCACGTCCTTCCCCAGCCGTGTTACCGGCGTTAGCGCTGCCGTCGCCCTCGTCGCTGTCCGTGTCGCTGACCGCCTCGCCGCGGACGACGCGGACGTGGTCGCAGTGCAGCTTCGCGTACGGCCCCTCGCACGCCACCAGTGCCGTCACGGGCGGCGGCGCCGCGCTGTGCCGGTCGGGGGGGACGGAGAAGGCCGCCCTCGCCGCCGCCACGGCTGCGGTGCAGAGAGAGGCATCGATCACGCAGTCCGTCAGGTTCAACACGCCCTGCTGGCACACGTGCACGCCGGGTGGCTGCCGGACGAGCCGATGCAGCACGAGCGCGGTCGGCGAGACCCGCGCCCGCGTAGCCGCCGCTGTCGTGCCGCTGCTGTGGTCGCCCGCGCCTGCACCGTCCGCCACTGCACTGCCGTCGACGCCGCACTCAGCGGCCTCCGCCTTTTCGCTGCGGTGTCCGCCCTCCTCCTCCTCCGCCTCCTCCACGCTCGACTCAGCGGCCGAGCCGCGCGAGTGCCCGTCTGCTGCCTCACCGCGGCGGCGGCACTGCGCGGCGAGGAGGCGGGGCATCACGTTGGTGGGGCGCAGCACAACCCGCTCCATCGTGCACGTGCCCCGCACCACGCAGCCGCCGGTAATGGCAGGACACACACACGGGAACGCGGACGTGACCGACGACGGTGGTGCCGGTGCTGCGGCGGGAGACCCGGCGACGCGTTGCGGGGCACCTCCGCTCGCTGCCGTGCCCGTGACGGCGGCCGCATCAGAGACGCCAGCAGTGGTGTTGGTGGCGGTGGGCGGCATCAACGTGTTGAGGCGAAAGGGCAGCCGCGTGTGGCGGTGCAGCCGCCAGCGCAGCCACCGCAGGCGCCAGCGCGCCGCGCACGTGAGGGGCAGCGTGCGAGCGCCCCCAATCTCCTCCTGCTGGCGCTGAGCCGCACCGCGCATGCCGCTCCCCGCAATCAGCAGGGCGGCCGCGGCCTCCATCCCGCCCCCGAGGCCGACCGGCGAAGCTGCACGCGTGACGGAGCTGGGCGATGGGGCGGAGGAGAGACGCCGGGTGCTCGTCGCACCGCACGACGGCGAGTGCCGCCGGCGCAACGCCGATGTCGACGGCGGCGCGAGGCCGCGTGCTCCCGCGGCGGGGCGGGGGCGGCCCGTGCTGCCGCTGATGCTGCTAGCGCTCCCCCTCTCCGCGCCGCCCTGCACGGCGGGCGAGACCCCCGCACCGGCACGGGCACCCCACAACTGCAGGTGCCCGGCCACCGCACGCCAAGGCGCACCCGCGGCGTGCGAGGCCCCCGCCCACGCGCGTCGCAGCAGCAGCGCCGCCGCGCGCGTCGCGCCGTTCAGGCGCCCGCTGACCAGCCCGCCCACCGCGAAGCCCGACGCAGCAAGTCCGTCGATGTCCGCCGCCCCGTTGCCGGCACCATCTTCGCCGTCTGTGTCGTCCGCGTCGTCCTCGCCGTCAGAGGCGCGCACGATGCGGCACACCCCACCGGCGTGCACGACGACGGCGTACTGCCGCGCACACTGCAGCAGCGCGTTTGCCAGCGTCAGGTGCGCGCCACAGAAGACGTTCACCCCGACCAGCGTGCAGTCGTACACGATGCACTTGCCCACGTAGCCCGTCGCTCCGTCGCCGCAGGTGATGCCGCAGCGCGCCCCGCCGCCGAGGATGGCCTGCGGCAAGTGCGCCGTCGCCTCATCCAGCGCGATGCAGGCGGGCAGCAGGTCGGAGACGTTCGCGGCGTCTTCAGGGCCACACACCCCCGCAGCGGTGGGCAAGGCGGCGGGGGAAGTGGAGGACAACACGGCTGGAAACAGAGAGCCCTGAGCAGCGGCGGCGGCGGCCGCGTCATCGCCGTCGAGGGCGCCGCCGCCACTCAAGGCTGCCTGCGACGCCGCCGCCCACGGTGAGGCGTGCTTCAGCGCGTGGATGTCCAGCACGCAGTCGGGGTCAGCCTCGCAGTGTGCGCCGTCGTACAGGTACAGGCCGATGCGCGAGAAGCCGTAGATCTTCACGTGCCCCTGCAGCGACAGGATTCCGCTGCGACACTCGATGCCGTACTTCTTCGCGGTGTAGCTGCCGCGCCGCACGACGCAGTGGGCGTGCGAGAGGACGTACACGCCGACGTGGTTGCTGCTCGCACTGCACTTGGTCAGCTCCAGCGCCCCGCCATCGGAGGTGAAGCCGTTCACGACGTGCTTGGCTGTGCAGTGGTGCGCCTCCAGCAGCGTCTCGGGCCCGAGGGAGGCAAAGCCGAAGGTGACGCAGCGAACCTCGGTGTCCTGTGCGTGGCACTGACTTCCCGACCACACCTTCACCCCGGTGCTCCGCATCGCCGGCGCCGTGCGACCGGTCGACGACGGCGCGGAGGGCGGCGTTGCGGTGGTTGGTGTCGCTGCGGTGGTGGCCGGGTTCGCGAGGCCGGCCCGCGGCGAGGTGCGTGCGCTGCCGCTCCTCTCACCACGCGACGTGCTGCGAGGTCGCGAAAGCGGCTGCTGCGCTTGCTGTGATTCCGTCGGCCGCGGTGCAGCTTGCGGCTCACCGGCCGCGGCCGACGAGGCCGAGGCGGGCGGTGGCAACAGAAGCTGCTGCGCTTCCGCATCGACCACCTCACCCGGGTGAGGGGCATCACCCCCGTGTACGCCGCTGGTGCTGCCACTACTCAGCTCGCTCTCCCCCACGCAGACGTTGAGGTGCAGCTCCCGCGTCCACAGCGCGGTCCCGCCGCCCTTGGCACTGTTCGCGCTGCTGTTGTTGTTGCTCACGTTGGCGGCGGCGTTGACGTTGCCACTGGGCCGGTGGAAGACGTAGCTGGCCGCATCGACGGGCGACATGTCCACGAGGCACTTGCTAAGTCGCAGCACACTGCCGCTGTACGCGTTGAAGCCGCTGTCGCGGCCGCGCAGGACGGTGATGCCGGTGCACCGCATCTCGCTCGCTTGACTCTCCACGCCGTACACATCGCCGCTCAGCACCGCCGGCACGCCACCGCAGACGAGCGGGGGCGGCGTGCGGCCACAGGCGCTGACGCCCACGACGTGCGGCGTGCTCTCCGCCTCCACGACGGAGTCGTTCAGCGCGAAGAGTCCCACGTGCGAGGTGTCGGCACCGCAGTGGCGCAGCCGGCACCGCGAGTGGTCGACAGTGTACCCGTTGATGGCGTTGACGACGACGCACTCGAGCAGCTCCGCCTGCGCCGACTGGATCGCAGCCACGCCAAAGCTGTAGCCGCTCATGAAGCAGCGGCGCGCCGTGAGTGTGGCCTGCACCACCTTCACGCCGCAGGAGCGCTGCCGTGGGGAGGCGGAGCGGCGCGGGCCGAGAGCGGCCGCCGTGCCGTTGTCGTGGGTGTGCAGACTGCTCTGACTCGCCTCCGCATCAACAGAGCCCCGCCGACTCGCGTGCAGCGCCGACGCGGCCGGCGGGGTTGAGGTCGCCAGCGCCGCCGCGACCGTCGCGGCCGCTGCGTTGGCGGCGTCCTCGGCCTCTGCGGTGGACCACAGCACGCACTCGTCGAGCTCCACGACGCTGTCCTCGTACGCGTACACGGACGTGTCGTGTGCGTTCACGAGGGTGATGCCGGTGGCCTTCAGCGCCGCATCCCGCACCTCTAGGCTGAAGCGCCCGCCGAAGAACCCCAGCGGGGGAAGGGCCGAGTCGGTCGACCCTATCGGAGGCTGCTGATGGTCTTGCTGATGTTCGTGATGAGGCTGTCCTTGCGATGGCGCTGACGGCAGCGAGGTGAAGGGGGTGGGAGACCCACTCGCCGCATCACTCAGGGTGTCCGACTTGGCGAGCCCTTCCACGTAGAAGCGGCGTGCGAGGTGGGCGGCCCGTGCCGTGCGGGCGGCCACTGCCGTGGCGGACATCCACAGGCTGGACTCCGCGGCGGTGTACGGATGGGCAGGTGACTGCTGCTGCTGCTGCTGGCGACGTTGCTGCTGCTGGTGGCCTTGCTCGTCGTGCAGCTCCGCCGCGACAGTGCGCCGCGCTGCCTCGTGCGCCTCGCCAAGGAGACTGCACCGGCGTTGGAAGCTGCCGCAGTTGTCGTCCGTCAGGATGCACTTGGCCTTGCGAAGCACGAAGGCACCGACGTGGTTCGTGTGCGCCGAGCAGGCGTCCAGCGTCGCGGCGGAGGCGTCCACCGTGAAGCCGTTCACGACGTCCGCGGCGTGGCAGCGGTAGAAGTGGGCCACGGAGTGGGCGATGACGCAGAAGGCAAAGTAGAGGTGGCGTGCCTCGCAGTGCCGCGCCGTCAGCGTCCCACCGAGCTCGACGTTGAGCCCTGTGCACCGCGTCGTGTCGTTCACACGGATCGGCCGCGGCGGTGGCGGCGGTGGTGGCAGCGCTGCAGCACCGCCGTCTCCCTCTCCGACACACTCAGCCCCGGCTGCCGCTGCGGCCGCCTCCTGCTCCGCCGTCAGCACCGCACTCGTTGCGGCTGTCGTCGTCGTTGGACTCCCGTGGAAGGAGCAGTGCTCGAGGTACGCCCGGCACCCCTGCACGCTCACCGCGCTCGAGATCGCAGCCGTAACGCGGCAGTACGCCATGTCCACAATCGCGTCCTGCTCTGCGAAGATCGTGCGCTCCGTGTTGCGGCCCGGGTGGACGGTGCAGCGCACAAGGCGCAGGCGGCCCTGGTTCGAGACAAGCACGAGCGAGCGCAGGACGGTCATCATCGCCGCGAGAGGCGACGGCGCCGGCGCGGCGGGCACGGCATCGTCGCCGTCATCGTCGAAGTCGCCGTCTTCGCTGTCGCCCCCCGCCAGCTGCACGTGGTCGACGTCGCCGACGTTCGACTTGACGGCGCACGCGTCCCTGTGTTGACCGTCGCCGACAGCGTCCACACCTCCGCTCTGCGGCGGCGGCGGCGGCCGAGCCGGCGGCCGACGACGCCGTGGTTGCGGCCGCTGCGACGTCGGCTGTACATCCGGCATGAGCCGGTAGACATGCGTGTTGTCCGACAGATCCAAGCGCGACGAGTCGAGCACGAGGATGCACTCCTTGCGTGCAGCGTAGAAGAGCGCCGGGGGAGGCGGCGGCGGGGGCGGCGGTACCGCCGCTGCTGCCGGTGGCGATGATGACGATATCGCGGAGTCGCTACGTGACCTGCCCGGCCTCTTCACGGCCGCGGCGGAGGCAGATGCGCTGCGCGAGGGCGGGGCTCCGTGCGCGCGCTGTCGCCCGTGCAACCTCGTCCGCTGCGGCGGTGGCTGCGGCTGTCGCTGCAGGAGGCGGTCGTCGGGCATCAGCGCGAGGGCGGAGTGCGACACCTGCAGGCTGCCGAGCTCCTCCGTCGTCAGGGAGCCGATGAAGACGCAGTTGTGGAGAACGAGGTGGCCAAGGATGCGCAGGTGGCCGTACAGGAACATGTTGCTGCACCGCAGCGTCAACCCGCGCGGTACGTCGCACGCGTGGACGTCGCCCGTTGGCGAGGGTGCGGTGGAAGTCTGCAGGGAGAAGCGAAGCGGCGATGACGCCGAGCTGACGGCGGCGGCGGCGGCGAAACAGCCGCTGAGGCTGCTGCGTGACGCCGACACGCGCATGTTGCGCAGTACGCACGCAACCGGCGCCCGGTGCACATCGGCGTCGGCACAGTCGCCGACGAGGTGCACCTCCATCGACCACGCCGCAGGAGCCGCCGCCCCGCTCTGCTGCGTGGCGCCGTCCACAAGACGCACCACCTCCGTCGCGCTGCCCTGCGCGTCGAGCGCAGCAATCGGCGGGGCCGCGGACGGGGGCGTGGGCAGCGCCAGCGGGATCCAGAGCTCCGCCACACGCTGTGAGACCGGCTGCTGCTGTGGCGGCGCGGGGGGTGCATCCGTCGCTGGCGAGGTGACGGGCTGGAGGTTGGCGGGGGTGTGGACGAGGTGCGACACCGCCGGCGGCCGCGCGCGCAGGACGCGCTCCGCCTGCAGCGCCGGCGCAAAGACAGGGGCGGAGGGGCCGGGCGCGGCGGTGGGCACATGCGGCGGCTGCGAGTACGGGCCTGCCGCGCCGCTTGTGCCCTCCGCCCTCGCGTCGTCTTGCCCTTGTGCCGGCTGCTGCTGCTGCACCCCTCGCACGCCGGACTGGAACAGCCGGATCCCTTCCGCGTCCGCCATCAGCGCCGGCGAGTCAAGCAGCATCACCACCGCGGCCTCGGCCGGCGCTGCGGACGCCCTGTCCGGCGCAGGAGGGGACAAGGATGCGAGGAGGGAAGTCGTGTGCGTCTGCGGACGGGCACCAGGCGTGGATCGCGACGCCGCCGTGCCGTACGCCGACACGAGCGCGTCGTATACGGCGGTGTTGAGGTGCGAGACGTCTCGCACAACGTACGGCGCCGCACTGCCGGACTGCGCGCGGGGCCCGCGGCCTGCGCCACGACCCAGACCACTGTGACTCGTTTCAGCGAACAGCGGCACGGCGGTTGCCGTGGGGACGCCGTCGATGGACGCGGACGGGCTGATAGAGTCGGACGTGAAGACGGCAGGGGTGCCGCCACCACCACCACCACTGCCCTTGCAGCTGCTGTCCTTGTACGCCTCGCGCTGCACCCGCTGCTGCGACGACGAGGCAGCTGCGGCGGCGGCGCTAGGCGAGCTGTCAGATACCACAGCGGCGATGTTTGGGTTCCTGGAGAGCGGCGACGCGAGGGGGTCGCGTGGCGCCGCCGCTCCCGCCGCCGCGGCGTCGGTGGGCTCCACGTAGCGGCGGAAGAGGTGGGGGTGCGCGCGGCGGATGTAGTCCATTCCAAGCTGGTGCTCCTCCTGCGAGTACGCCCCTGCGAACGACGACGACGCGGCGGAGACGGAGGCGAGCCCGCCGCCCCCAACACCACCACCACGCACACCACCCAAGACCCCGGCCGCCCCGGCCGCGGCTGCGGCTTCCCGACGGCTCTCCACCCGCTCCGCCTCGTCCACGGACACCCGCCCATCGCCTGCGAAGGGGTTGAGGGTCTCGTGCAGGGCGATCAGCAGCAGCACCAAGTTCTCCGGGCTCAGCTCCCAGTGCTGGGACATGAGCTCGAGGGAGCACAGGGCGCCGTGGTGGATGAAGGAAGCGATCAGCCGCGGGGCAACCACAAACACGAGCGGCATGCGAGCGTTGCCACCTCGGTGCAACGAGACTGCGGCTGATGTCGGCGAGGGAGGTTGCGGCTGTGATGGAGGTGCGGCTGGCGCAGCGGCGGCTGTTGCGCTGGTGGTGTTCATGGAGCTGGAAGCAGTGGCCTCGCGAGGGGGCGTCTGCGCGCGGCGTGGTGGACCTGACGCCCCCAAGACTTCACTTCCTGCCCTGTCGTGTGCCTCATCGCCGTCGCCGGTGGGCACGAGTCGGCCTTCCGCCGTGAAGGGCAGCAGCCTCGCCTCGCCCAGGGCAACGAGGCGCGAGGGATACTCGTGGTACGGCTGCGGGGTCGTCGCGGTCGGCACATCCGCGTCCCGCGCACCGTCACCAGCTCCGCCACCGCCTCCACGACGAGATGACGAAGACGGTCCCGGCACGGTGGGAAGGACATCGGTGGCGTTGCTGACGTTGTCTGGGCAGGCGAGGTCGCACGCCGACGGCCTGGCGGGCAGTAAGGGAGCGCGCGTGGTGGTCGTGTCGTGCCGGCGGGCTTGCGGTGCCGTGGGCTGAGGCGCCACCACTGCTGCGCTGCGGTCGTTGCGGTGCGTGGCACTGGCAGCGAGCTGCGCTGCAGCAGCGCTCGGCCCCGGACGCCGTGAGAGCAGCGATGGCGGTGGCGCATCGTCGCCGCCGTGGGCATCGCCGTCTTCGTTCTCGCTAAAGACGAGCTCGAGGGAGACGAAGAAGTCGGCCCTGTTCTCGTCCTGGTACAGCAGCTGCACAAACCACCGCGTGAGGTCGTCGTCGTCGATCAGGTCGATCTGCGACACGCCTGGCGGCACGTTGCGACCGCTGTTGCGCTTGAAGTGGAGGAAGGAGCGCTGCAGCAGTTGGATGTACGCCTTGCTGGGCATCGTTCGTGCGTGTGTTTGAGGGGAGAGGGGGAGGGGGAGGCCCGTATGTGGACGCGCTGCCGATGGGGGTCTTTACGAGGAGTGGGGGGAAGACGGGAAAATATGGAGCGCGTCGTGGGTGTTCGTGCGTCTGCGACGTGGTCGGGGTTGCTGGCTGCACGCAGCACTGTGAATAGAAAGAAGAGGGAGAAAGAGTAAAGAATGACGAGGCACCGTCAGACAACACGTTGCAGCGGCTGCGGGAAGTCGCGCTTGTCTTGCGATCCAATCGAAGGGACTCGCACGTCACACACACACACACACACGAGGCACACACAAGGCACACACAGAGAGCGCGAGGGCAAGGCGGGTGCGGGGGAGGGGGAAGGGGGATGGAGAAGAGAACGGACACGGGCATAGTCACATGCACTGGAGCTGCGCTGCGGAGAAAGACAAGCGGTGCAACACAAACACACAAAGACACAAACACACGCACACACAGAGCGGTTGAGGGGGAAGAAGGAGAATCGCAGCACTATAACAAGGAGGGGAGGGGGAGTGAGGGAGGAGCGGCGGTGGTGACGGTGACTCCACACACACACACACACACACACACACAGACAGGTTTAGAGATTGGCAGAAACGAGTGAGAGAGAGAGGGGACACACAACCTGGAGTGCGGAGAAGGCGCTGGAAGTGCGCGTCAACTCGGAAAGAGGAAAGGAGAAACCAAGGACGGACACAGGTGACGTCAGCAGCAGCAGCAGGGAGGGAGGGGGGAACGAGGAAAGAAAGGAATGGGTGTATTCACATCAGGTAGATCACGGTGATGGTGTGTGCGTTGCGTGCGTGTGTCTCTGTGCGATTGTATGTGTATGTGTGTGTGTGTGTGTGTGTGCGCTTGTCTGAAGGCGGCAAGCCACACCGAGAGACGCGCCCTCGGGCACCTCACAATCACCAATTTCCACTTACAAGGGGGCACAGGGAGGGAGCGAATGATGGAGGAAAGGGGGCGGGAGGGCGGGCAGGAGAAGAAGAAACAAGTTCAGCGGGTGACGCAGCCAGCGCACGACACGGGGCGGGGGGGTGCGAGAGAAGCGAGTTTGTGCGAAGTGGGTGAGCGCAGGGAGCCAGCAAGGTAGCCCGCTTTGGGTGTCACAAGACGGTGCGTACGAGAAGCCGCAAGCAGCGCTCGATCCACTGAAGCTACACACACACACACACAAACACACCCAAACACACGCAAGAACGCGTCGCAGCAATGCTGCAGAGTCCACCTCTCTATTCTCTTCCCTCGTGCCGAACCGGGCACTGCACGCACGGGCCCCGCCACGTATCTCAGACGGTGGTAATGCTGGTGGTGGTACGCTCGTTGTGTGTGCTGAGTGCTGCGATTGGTGTTGCTGCGGCCGATGCAGTGGGGGGGGGGGCGAGAGGAAAGGCGAGGTGAGTGCACGTGATCGACGCCGGCACGTCGTGGTGCGACGCGAAAAAGCGAAGCAGTGCGGGAACGTTAGGAGGGGGCGGTGATCGACGGCGTGGAGAGGGCCGCCGCCAGCCGATCGGTTGCCACTGCGTCAGGGTGCACGAGAGGCGTAGAACACGTGCGGGGGGGGGGGGGTCGGCGACCGGAATGGCGCGGCAGTGCAGCGTTGTCCTTCCCCCGTTCGATGTACTCGCGAATACGATGACGCGCGGCAGCTCCCCTGCTCGCGGAAAGGAGGAAGAGGGGANTGCGACGCGAATTAGCGAAGCAGTGCGGGAACGTTAGGAGGGGCGGTGATCGACGGCGTGGGGAGGGCCGCCGCCAGCCGATCGGTTGCCACTGCGTCAGGGTGCACGAGAGGCGTAGAACACGTGCGGGGGGGGGGGGGTCGGCGACCGGAATGGCGCGGCAGTGCAGCGTTGTCCTTCCCCCGTTCGATGTACTCGCGAATACGATGACGCGCGGCAGCTCCCCTGCTCGCGGAAAGGAGGAAGAGGGGAGGGGGGAGAGGACGCGTGGGGTCGGTTTCAGATGGCTGCAGTGGAGTGGGGGCCCTGTTGGTGTAGAGGTGAAGGGAGGCGAAGTGCCGGGAGGAGGGGCTGTGCGTATGTGCTTCTGAGTGAGCGTGCGCTTCTGCTATGCCAGGACCTTGAAGTGGCGCGAAATGAGAACGAGGAAAGACGCGTAGTGGTCCACGTCGATGCGTATGTGTGTGTGTGTGTGTGTGTGTGTGGTGTGCGGTGTGAAGCACGCACCGAGACAGCAGCGTCGATGTCACGAGGGAGCAAAGGAAAACAGCAGAGAGAGAGAGGTCGTGGGGATGAAGCGGAGGAGGTGCTCTCCGAACCCCGACGCGGAGGGTCGACGGAGGTGCACGAAGCCCACCCGCCGTCGACCTCGACCACGAGCACACGTGCGCCTGACGTGTGCACCCCGAATCAACGTGGCGATACGCGCAGCATGGGTGAAGACCCTGCCACACTCTTGCTGCCCTCCGTGTAGGCCATCCCCGAGCCCACCTCCAGCCCCACGGTCACGGAAGCCGCGGAGCGATCGCGGCGGAGGGGGGCGGGGGAGAGCGAAATACCGACGAGGCGTGTTCACGTCACTGCGCGTGGGCGGCTGGAGTCCCGTTCAAGTTTATGCTTCGCCCCCCATGAACACTTAAACCCGCCTCCCGAACTTGCCCCCATCGTGTTACGCCAGGTGAGTGCACGATAGTAGGAGAGAGAGAAAGAGGGAGGGACCGAGGAAAGACAGCGTCTTGAGATGAGGTGGAGGGGGTGGGGGGCACGCGCTGGGAAGGCAGATGGCGTCGACGTCGCTGCACTCACCCGCACGCCTGACACATCCACAGACACACACACACATCAACATGGACACTCACAAGCGCGATTGCACCCACGGCGGCGTTGGGAGTGTTGGGAAGAAGGAAGGAGGGCTGAGAAAGGTAAAGCAGGTCGGCCATGGAAGGAGTGGCTCGGTGCACACGTGTGTGTACGTGTGTGTGTGTGTGTGAGCGTGTGTGTGTGTGTGTGTGTGTGTCTGCGTCTGGCTGAGTGATCGCGTACGAGGGAGGGAGGGAAGAGGCGAAGAGGGCAGGAAGAAGACCTTGACAGGAATCACGAGACGAAAGAGAAAAAGAAGTCGAGACGAGGACAGAGGGGACAGGAAAGAAGAACGCAGCGATCAGCGGTGTGTACAACAGCGTGGCCGTGCTGATGGAGCCGGAGTGGGGGGTGGAGGAGGAGGAGGAGGAGAAGGCGACGGCAGCAACTCGTCCTTCATCGAAACGCAGAAACACCGATTAGAGCTGAAATAGAGAAAAACAGGGGTGCGGCGGGGCGCGCGTGCGTGCGTGCGTGTGTGCGTGCATGCAGACGCCCGCGAGCTGCGAGCCGGTGCCCGAAGAGGTCACGTGATTGGGAAGAAGGAGTAGCCAAGGCAAAGCAGTGGGTATGTGGTGGGCTGCGTGCTTGGACACATACAGTGCTGATGCGGAATGTGCGGCACTGCACGCGCGCACACACACACAGACACACAGACGGCCACTGAGAATGCTCCACGGCATCGTATATCGGTTCGATAAGATGTGCTGTTGTGTGTGTGTGTGTGTGTTGTTGCCCTGTGCCCCTCTCCCCACTTCACGGCAGCCCCTCACGCCTCCGCAGCACTGCCGGCAGGGGCTGGCGCCGTGCCCTCCTCCCCCGGCTGCCACCCCTCACACAGATCAACCCACTCGACCACGTTGGAGGCGTACTGCTCCAGCTCATCCGGTGTCACCTGGATGCCGGTGTTCGTCGTGCCCACAGCGGGGTACACGTGTGGGAAGCGCTTCATGGAGACGTCGAGGTAGACCTTCACGTTCTCGCCGAGCCCGAAGGGGCACACGCCCCCAGGCGGGAAGCCCGTGTACGGCTCCACCTCCTCCCACTTGAGCATCTTCGGCTGGCAGGCGAACTTCTCCTTGTACTTCTTTGGGTTCACCTTTGCGTCACCGGCCGCCACGATGATCACAACGTTCGCGTCTGCCGGCGCACCGTCGGCCCCGCTCTCACCCGTCGGGGACCCCGCAGGCGACGTGCTGGCGCTGTCGGTGCCCTCCGCGCCGCCCTCCTGCTGCTGCTTGCGCATCTCCAGCACGCGCTTCTGGTGCGCCTTGGCCTCTGCCTTGCTCATCGCCTTCCTCTGCAGGTACGAGAGAGACTTGGCGATGTGAGCGGGCTCGCAGTTCAGCCGCTGAGCCGCCAGCTCCACCGTTGCGCTGCTCTCGGCGAACTCTTGAATGCGGTCGATCAGGAAGGCCGCATTGCGGGCAATGAAGTACTTCTTGCACCGCTCCATGATGGTCACGGCCGATGCTGGGATCCGTGTGTGTGGGTGTGTTTGTGTGTGTGTGTGTGTGTGTGTGTGTGAGGGAAGTGGCGGAGTGGGGAGGGGGGAGGCGCGGTAGCGGAGGAAAGCGCGGCTGAGTGGATAGAACACAGAAAAAAAAAGAGAAGAGTAGCGGGGAAGGGGCGATAAGGCGATCCTGCGCACGTGTACGTGGCGATGTGTGGCGATTGTGTGTGCGTGTGGCGATGAAGGATCAGCAGGGCGGGGAGGAGCGAGGGAGGAGGAGGAGGGGGGAGGCAAGGCATAAGCAGGTATGTGGAGAGAGAAGTCGGCAACGCGCCGCCGTTGCGGTCGCGCCGCAGGTGCACACAAGCACGCGCATTTGCGCTTGTGAGGGCAATGTGAAAGAAGCGTATACGCGTGCCCTAGTGTGTGCTTGTGTGTGAGAGAGGAGAGGGGTGGTCCAGGAGGGGTGGGGGAGACGGTTAGAGGGACGATAGCTGTGGCCGTCAGCAGCCGAGCCGAGCCAACGCCTTAGTGTACTTCGCGAACACGTCTGAGGTGCGAGCCGGCGTCACCACCACCGCACGGTACCGCTGACGTTGGTGTTGCCGCCCGCTCTCCGCGGCGGAGGCGCTGTGCTCTCCGAGCAGCGCTCCCGACGCGTACCGCGGCCGCTCTCGCTCTGGCGGCGCCGTGGCTGCCTCTTCTTCAGCGACGCCCTGCGCGTCGCGTGCGCGCGCGGCGTTGATCTTTGCCTTCGCCTGCTGCACCACCGCCTGCACGCGCGGCGCGGCGGCGAGGGCGTCGTCTGGCATGAAGAAGCGCGCACCGAGCCGTGGGGGAGCGGTCGCTCGCCATTCGCCATCGCCCCCACCACGGCGGCCTCGGTGGTCGCCCCCACGACACAGCAGCTGCGCCTCGATCAGCGCGTGATGCACGGCGACAGCGCGGCGCCACTGCGCCGAGCCGGCGGCGCGGTGGTACGCGGCTGCGGCGGCAGGCGTCGGCTCGGCTCGCGGGGAGGTCGGAGGTGGCGGTGGCGGGGGCCTGCTGCCGACTTGCGCCGTCCACGCGTACGCCAGTTCGACGAGCAGCGGGTGGTGCAGGCCGTCCCACGCGTGCGCCGCAGCTGTGGCGGAGGGGGCGCTGTCTGCCCATGCCTGGCGCAGCGCTGCAGTGGCGGAGAGCAGCGTGAGCAGCAGGCGGGCAAGCGGAGCAGGCCCCAGGAGCTCGGCTGCCGCCGCCACGGAGGGTACCCCGCGTTGCGCGTCGTCCAGCAGAAGCCGCAGCATCGACCGCATACCATCAACGAGCTCCGCACGCGAGGCGACGGGGCACTGCTCGAGACTGCGCACATGGTAGCGGCACAGCGACTCGACGACGCCGGCCAGGGCGTGGAGGTCGACAAAGGTGAGGCGGCCACCGCGCGGCGTCGAGGGCGGCGGTCCTGCGTTCGGTGGAGCCCGTGACGCGGGCGCACTCGTGTGGGGCGCGGCGGCGGACGCGGACAGGCGAGCCCTGCTGCCCGTCAGCTCCACGCCGTCACGCGGCGAGCGATCCCAATGCAGCCCATCGGCTGCCGCTGCCGCCTCCTCCAGCTCATCGCCCAGCTCCACGCCGCCCGCATCGAGGTCGTCCCCATCGGCATCGCCATCGTCGGCGCCGTCACCGCCCACCGCCGCCAGTGCCCTGTCGGCACCCGAGGCTGGTGTCGCAAGACGCAGGCGACGCCGTAGCAGCACCGACACGCTCTCCTGAAGCGCCCGCATCAGCGCCGCATCGCCGTTCGCGTTTTCGGGCCTGCCCACAAGCGCGGCAACAACGAGCACGGCGTTGGGGTGGGCGCGGAGGTACTCCGAAAGCTGCGGTGTCAGGGCCGCGACGAGGCCGTCGTGCCACCACGCCAGCTTACTCAGCGCGCGCACTAGGAAGAGGAAGTCGACGGACTGCATCGTGAGCAGCGGCGCCGCGGCGCTCAACGACCGGGACGGCGACGGCGGTCGCGGCTGTAGCACGCGGGTGAGGGCCTCCGCGACGTGATGGAAGAGGTGTGCGTTGGCGATGGGGTGGTGAACGTCAACGCCGCGTGCGGGTTGACGCTCGCGTCGAGCGAGCCACGGCGTTGTGGGGTCCACGTCCCCATCCGAGTCCTCCAGCCCACGTCGACGGTCACCGTTGCTGCTGCCGCTCGCATCGGCGTCGCGACGGCCGTCATCGCGGTCCGGCCGCGCAATGACGGCGCGAGTCGAGACAGAAGCCGCCAGTCGCGCGAGCTGCGCCTGATAGCGCGCCATCGTGTCGAGCAGGTGTGCGTAGTTCGCCAACGTGAACGGCTCACCGCCACGGCTGAACCTGTCTGTCGGTGGTGCGGGAGAGGCCTCATCGCTGGTCGGCCCCGCCGCATCGCGTTCCACGACCACCGTGCTGCGATCGAGGTGCACCGCGATGGTGTCTGCCAGCGTCTCCAGCACTGCCTCGCCGTGCAGGAGTTGCTGCTGGGCAAGGAGGTGGAGAAGCAACAGTGCCGTCCCCGCGTCGACCCGGGCGACCTCGCGCGATAACCACCGCAGCAGCACGTGGCCAAGTCGCTCCGAGAGCGTTGGCGCCGCCGCTGCAGCTGCTGTAGCCGTCGCCGCCCCTGCCGCCCCACCCGCACGCCCACCGCCGTACACCTCCGTGTCCACCGCGTACACGTCCAAGCGGTTTAGGGCGCTGATGACGGCAACGAGGCAGCGGTGGTCCGACATGAGCGACAGCGCGGCGGGGCTGTACACCACACACGACTCGGCAGGACCGGGAGATGCAGCAGCCGCCTCTTGTGTGAACCCGTGACCCTCTCCACCACCTCGACGGCGATGGGCGCCTGCAGAGGTCGACGGCGTGAGGCGCTCTACGACTTCCATCACGCACTGCGTCATGTCGCTGTACCTGTACCGCCACACCTTCTCCTCCAGCTCTATGCGGAGCTTCGCTCCACTGAAGTGCCGCAGGGTGTTGGTGTAGTGGGCCGAGAGCGCGAGCATGGCCTCGCGGGGCGCGTGCGGGTGCCTCGCTGAGGCCGGCAGCTCGTCCAGCTCGTCGCGGCGCGCCGGCGTGCGACGGCTGGCCTGTGCGCTGCGACCATCTTCAACACCATCACTGACACCACCGTCGGCGACCGACACGGCGCTGCTGTTGCCGACGCCCCTGCGGCCTCGACGCGCGGGCGCACGCGTCGCGTCGTCAGCGGCAGCGGCGCTTTCTGCCGGGCGGATCGGCCGCGACGGGCCGGCGCCGATCGCGCTGTCGTGACTCAGCTGTTGGAAGGCGAGGGCCAGGTCGGAGAGCGACATGACGGAGGCAGAGGAGGCTGCGGGTGCCGACGCGGAAGTAGGCGACGGCGGCGCCACGCCACACGCGGTTCGTGCAGCGAGACCTCCCCTGCCCCCGCTTCCGCCGCTGGGGTGTGCTGTGGCAAACGAGCGGCATGCGGTGAGCGGGGCGACATGCAAACAGCGCGTAGCGGCTGCGCTCGCCTTGAGCGTGGCCGGTGCGGCGTCTGCGACGCGTCGCACCGCGGCGGCCGCGTGTGGCAGAGCTTCGGTGCCCTGGACCGCCGAGATGAGGCGTGCCCGATGCATTCGACTTCGATGCGGAGTGCGGTCAACGGGTGCTGTTTGTGGGCGCGGGCCCGTCCGGCAATCAGTGCTGATGGAGTCCGTACTGATGAGGTAAAGAAGGGCACACCAACCGACAGAGGCAGGGCGGCGGAGGGAGGAGTGGTGCATGGGTCAGTGGAGGGGACATTCATGGATCGGAGGAGGGGGCGGGTGGGCGAAGAAGAAGACGTGTGAGGTGTCATGGACGCACAGGTAGCCTAGCTGCGCAGCTTCCACGTGCTCCTCCCTCTCACCCCTTGCTCACTCCGCCCCCCCCCTCCTCTCTCACGCTGATGCGCGTCCCCCGACACGACGCGCTGGAGAGACACGAGTGCCGTTGGGTTGGGGTCGAGGTGAGCTGGCTGATGTCCGTCGAGGTGGGGACGCTGTGGACTCGCCTGTACGGCGCACATAACAAGGGATGGAGAGCTGCTGACAAGGTCCATAAGTTCCTTTCACTTCATACAAACTGGTATAGGACACTTGGTTCCATGAAACTGAGGTCAGCGGAAGAGTGTGATAGGGAAGAAGGGGGGAGGGGGGGCGGAGCTGAAAGAGCGGAGTCACGAGCTACTGTACATCGGTGTGTGCATGTGCACCTCCGTGCGTGTATGTGTGTGTGCGTGTGTGGTGCGTGGTGTGTGGTGTGGGTGCAGACCTACCCGCTTATTGATAACACACGTACACGCACACGCACACACACACAAGCGGACACACACACACACACACACACACGCAAACATCCGCATAGAAGAAGGGGGAGAAGGGGAAGATAGAGAAACAACACGCTGAGGCAACTGTCACTACAGGGAACCATGCCAGCGCACGTGACGGCGTTGGGGGATAACGAGCGACGACGACGACGATGTTTGCGTTGATGTCTGTGTGTGTGTGTGTGTAAGTATGTCTGTGTACACGTCACACCTCCGCCAGCTGCCGCCCAGGTGCGCAGAGGATGAGGCGACTCTGGTCTATCTGCGTCAGCGACGTCGGCGGCACGCGCACGTACGGCGCCGGTAGCAGCGCATCCACCCTACGAAATCGTGCGAGCTGCGTGGCGACGACGTTGTCAAGCGGCGAGGGGACAAACTCACTGAGGCTGCTGCTCGACCCCGCCGCCGCCGCGCTGCCGGCAACACCCACACCAGCTCCACCGGTCAAGGCAGAGGCGGCGACCGACGATCCGCGGCCGTCCACGATGCTCTCGTTCCCGTTCGCCGAGCCCGCTGCGGCGGCGGTGGCGGCGGCGGGAGTGGCGGTGGAGGCGACGGCCTGCGCTTTGGCCTGGTCGGCGGCTGCCTCGATGGCGCGCCGGAGCCGCGTCAGCGCCTGTGACGGCGCGGACACGTGCCGGTACGGGCATACGACGTGTGCCCCAACGAGTGTCGTGTCCACGTCGCTGATGCCGATCACAAGCGTGCGAACGTGCGGTGCCAGACCCCCCACCGACGCGGATGTCGCCGCCCGGGTGACGGAGGCGCGTGTGTTCGCAAGGACGGGTCCCATGATGCGCTGGTAGAGGTGCTCCGCTAGGCGGTACGGCCGACTGCGCACAGCGGCACTGCCGAGCGTCTTGCGGGAAGCGACGATGTCGAGCACGATGTTCACACGCAGCCCCGGCGCGAACCCCGTTGGCGACGTCCCCGTCCCTGCAGCATCGTCGTCCGCGCCGTTTGGCGGCACGTGGAGGTCGGCTGCTTCGGGCCCAGGGCGAGGTCCCGGCCACGCCTCCCGCAGCGCGCGGCACACATTGAGGACGCGCTGCCGCTCGTGCCGCTCCGCCGCCACCGCCGTCGCCGTGGTCGCCCCGCTGGCGTTGGAGGCGGTGCCGTCATCAGCACTCGCCGCACCGCCTCCACCTCCGCCACCGGCACCGTTCGGGCTGGAGGCGGTGGTTCCGTGGCCGGCGGCCGCTGCCGCCTCGCGCCGCGATGCCGCCGCCATAGCCGCGAGCACAGAGGCCGTCGCCGCGGCGGGCAGCGCGAGGGGGCCGCTGAGTCCGCTGCCGCCGCCGTCCCGCAGCACATCCGCCATCTGCTCCTCGCTCGAGAGGGAGTGGAAGTACGCGCAGCTCACGTCGTAGTGTCGCTGGGCCTCCCGCATCATCGCCCGCACCCGCTTCTCGAGCTTGGTCTGCGCCGCCGCCTCGGAGGTGAAGAAGGAGAGCGTGTACTGCCCGTAGACCCAGATGGAGTTGTCAGGGGAGCAGAGCAGCTGATCCGGCTGATCGGCAAACACGCAGAAGGGCGACGCCGCCGCGCCGACGGAGGCCGCGGTGATGGCACTCGCTGCCGACGCCGCCGCCGCCGCCCCGCCCCCTGCCGCCGCGGACATCGCCCTCGACGCCCGTTTCAGAGACGACATCGCCGCCGCGGCGATCGTCACGTGCGGCGTGCCGCCGGTCGCACCACCGATCGCCGGCAAACGCACACCGGCAGAGGACGCCATCCACCCACGACGTAGGCGCGTGTGTTTGTGTGTGGATGTCCGTCCGCGTACGTGTGTATGCGTGTGTGTGTGTGTGCGTGTGGGTGTATCTGTGGAATGCGGCTGGGTTGGGGGCTCAAAGGGCTGAAGTGTCGACAAATGCTCGCACACGTGTTTGTTTGCTTGTGAATGCGCGTCAGGTGTGTGTATGTGTGGGGGAGGGGGGGTTGTCATGGAGGACGAAGGGGCAGGGCAGTAGAGGCGGGGAGACGAAGAAGCCATTGCCGAGGTGAATAGGTCCATCACGCCGAGGGATGTCTGGTGGACGTTGCAGTCCCGATTAAAGGCAAGACGCGACAACGCGAGGACGGCGGCGCTACAGCGCCAGTGGCGCCGCGAGCGACATGCGCTGATCGCCTTCGCGCCGCTTCCATGCTCATACAAGCACCTGCGGCCGCACGCGTCTGCGCTGTAGGCGAATACGGCTCAGTTCAACGTGTTACTACTGTGAGGGGTGCGGTGAAGAGGAAGAGAAGGCGACTGGTGTGCTCGGGCACGTCAGGGGAAGCCGAAGGGGGCAAGAGGGGGGGGTTGAGGGGTGGCACTGGCGCCGGCATCCGCGTGCCCTCCTCCCCGCTCCCCCCTCCCTCGCTCCTCCTTCGCTGTACCCATGGAAGTGTGAGTGACGGAGCCCCGCACACGGCTCGGCCGGCAGCACAGTTGAATAAAGGGCCTCGATGCTATTGGAAGAGGAGGGGGGCGAGGTGTTCGGTGATCGAGTGGAGGAGGTAGGCAGGCGCTGCACACGGCGTCCCGTCCACTGCTAGATAACAGTACACGAACGCTGATGGTTACAGTACCGCATGCGTGTGCGTACGTGCGTGTGTGTGTGGATGGAGAAGAGAGAGGCACCAACACACAGCACAGCGACCTCCCCCCACCCCCACCTTTCAAGAGCCCACCCACGCCATCACACACAGACACACCCGCACGGCCGCACGGCCGCACACTGATACCTGCGTGACGCCCAGCTCACATCTTCTTCGTGTTCCTCTTCAGCGCGTCCACCTCCTCCGCGCTGAACCCCTCCCTCAGCAGACACGCGTAGAAGCCCTCGATCTCCTTCTCACACTCGTCCATGTTGCGCAGCAGCGTGCACTCATCGCGGGCGCGGCGCTCCTGCGGGCAGGCGCAGCAGATCTTGCAGCTCGGAGTCGACTTGGTGGCGGGTGCGGCAGGTGGAGTAGCGGTGGAGATGCTGTTGCCCATAGTTGCAGTAGGACGCTGACGTCGATGCTGGTAGGGGGGTTGGTGGGTAGGTGGGAGGGCCCGTTCGAGGTGCGCCGTGGCTGAACGCTCGTGTGAGGGACTTCGATGCCGTGCGGGCTGGGGCGTAAGTGGGAGGTGGGTGGGTGGGGAAGCTGGGGGATAACAAGGGTGGCGTGGAGGCAGGGTGACAGCCAGACGCAGCGAGGTGTGAGGGCAGTGGCGGCTTTGTTGATGTGTGCGTGCGTATGCACAATAGCGCGTAGAAGCGAGTGGAAGAACAGGAGTCGCACGGAGGGTCGGCAGCGAGACATTAAGTAGAAGCGACGACGTGCCCACCTCGACTGTACCTGAGGCGGGCACTGCGCCATGAAACAGGGGAGACGGCGCTGCGCGAGAAGCGCGTCATGCCTCCACTTCAGCAAGAACGCAAACCTTGTGAACCCCCCTCCCTGGTCTGCTGTTCTCCGCCTCCGCCTCGCTCTCTTCCTCATCCGCCCCCCGACGGCGGTGACACGCAACCCTGGACCGTCCCTGCAGCGCTGCATTCATCAACTGTGTGCGCATGCTCGCGGCAACGACCTCCACACACACACACACACACACACACACATACACATGAATACTTCATGAACGTAAAGGGGATATTAGCACGCCCACACGAACCAGAAATTACGCGGGGTGACGCACACAGAAGAGAAGAACGCCGGAGAAGGGAGGAGACGCGAGGCGTGTGTCATCGATGCCGCACCCACGCACCCACGCACGCACGCACAACCACACACACGCGTACCTACGTACGCATCACCTGCTCTCGCCTACCCTCCACAGCACTCCCTGCCCTCCGTACACCTTAGTCGTCGTCATCGCTGCGGTTGGACTGGTGCTGTTGCTGCTGGCGCTTCTGCTGGCGCTTGCGCTGCCGCCGCGAGTTCTGCGCTGCTGTCGACTTGGTCATCGTCTGCGACGTCGCCGCGTCGCTGTTGTCGTCGTCGTCGCTGCTGTCCGAGTCATCGCGCTGACCGCCCCTCTTCACCGCGCCGGTACCACCAGCGCTGCTGCTGCCCTTCCCCGCGCCCGCTGCGGCGGCCGCCGCCTTTGCCGCCTTCTTCTTCGCCTTCCCCCGCCCACCCGGCTGCGCGACCCGCTCCGGGTCCTGGTGCGCGGCGTTCGCCTGCAACAGGCGCTCCACCTCCGCCGCGAGGCTGCCAGGCGAGGCATCCACGTCGCCGTCGCCGTCGGAGTCCGACGAAGAGGACTCGGAGGGGCGCGTCGGGTGCGCGCTGGTGGGCTTGCGCTGCGCCACCGCGGCTGTGGCGGCCGCGCCGCTCCCGCCTTCGCTGTCGCTGCTGCCGTCGCCCTCGTCCCCCGCAACCCCCTCGGGGTCGCGTTGGTGCGCCAGCTTCTCCTGTTTGCTCTGCCGCGGTGCGAAGTCCTTGTTGCGGAAGTGCGTGAAGTTGGAGCGGTTGTTGGCCTTCACGTTCTTTTTCTTCTCGCGGCGGCTCCGCTTCTCGTTGAGCTCCTCGGTGCGGGCCTGCTCCCGCTCCGCCTCCTCGCGGCGCTGCTCCTCCTCCACCCGCTCCCGCTCCCGCGCGGCCTCGGCGAGCAGCGCCTCCAGGTCGCGCCTCGCATCGCTGTCGGTGATGCCCGCCACTGCCGTCGGGGCTGCGGGCCTCTGCAATGCGGCCCAGTCCTCCTGCCGCCGCCGCGCCGCGCTGTCCTCGCCCTCCACCCCCTCCGCCTCCGCATCGTCGCTGTTCTTGTTGTTGTCTTCGTCCTCGTCCTCGTCGTCGCTGCTGCACGCTGCCGCCTCGGCCGACGCGGTGATGCACTCGCCGAAGAAGACGCGCAGGTGGTTCACCACCGCGATGGCAGACAGGTCAGTCAGGTGCAGCGCGGTGCCCTCGCTGGGGGTTGCCCGCATGGCGTCGTACAGCGTCTGCACCACGTACGGGTAGTTGCCCGGCTCGTTGGGCAGCGTGCACAGGTACGGGTCCGGCAAGTTCTGCGGCGTGCCGAAGGGGGCCCCGGTACCGACGAGCAACTGCGAGAGCAGCACGACCGGGGCGTGGGGCGACGCAGAAGACGAAGAGGGGGACGGCGCTGTCGGTGCGGCCACACGCGGCGGAAGCAGCGCGGCGAGGGCCTCTGCCGTGGGCCCCTCCGCCGCCCCTCCCTCCTCCGCGGCCTTCACAGCAGACAAGCCGTCCGCCGTCGCCAGCACGTAGAAGGGGACGCTGAACGCCGCTGCTGCTGATGCGGGCAGTGCCGCGTCAGGGCGGTGCGTGCGGACGAGCTGCTGCATGGCGGGGGAGGCGTGCAAGACACGCAGACCGTCGTACAGCACCAGCGAGGACGGCACCCCTGCCGCTGTTGTCGCCGCAGCGAGAAGCTCGCTCAGCAGCTCCGCCGCGCGGTTCACCGTGTCCGTCAGCGAGGCGGCGTCGGCAGCAGAGAGGTGCAGCACGAGCGGAAGGCGCACCTCGGCGGCCACCCGCCAGCACTCCTTCAGCAGCCGCTCCTGTGCGTAGTGGGTGCCGTGGTCGCGGCTGAGGTTGAGTCCGCTGAGCACGCCGACGACGTCGCCGTGCTTCACGTTCGTCTCCAGCTCCTTGATCCACTGCTCGTGCAGACGCATGTTCACGCGGTCGATGTTGTTGACGTGCACGCCCAAGATCGCATACAGGTTCACGCCAGCCTTTGAGGTCGGCGACGCGGAGGCGGCCGCGGTCGTGATGGAGGCAACGACAGCACCAGGCGCCGCAGCGGCCGCGTCGTCCTTGAAGTGCACGTGCCGCGCCCCCTCGCCCACCCCACCACCCGCCGCCGCAGCGGGTGTCTGCCTGCTGCCGTCCCCAGCCTCCGCCCCCGCACCGCGGTGCAACTTGTTGTGCTGCACGCAAGCGTCCAGCAACAACGACTGCCGCTCGACCTCGCCGCACCAGCACACCATCGCGGCGAGCTTGCCGTCCTCGACGGCGCGGCGGAAGATGCCCTCTTGATCGTCCTCGAGCTTGCGTGACAGCAGCGCCACGGCCGCGTCGACGTGCAGCGAGGCGGCGGCGGTGCCCTGCGTCAGGGCCTCCCGCGCGAGGCCAACCGCCTTCTCCACCGCCCCACACGACGCAGCCGCGGGTGCAGTTGAAGCGGCACCCTCCGCACCCGCCGCGTCGGCAGCCGACGCGGCGGCCAGCGCCCTCAGCAGCGGCACGCACGCCGGGGGCGGGGTCGGGGTAGCACGGGTCGCGGGGGTGATGTAGTTCTTGTTGGCGCCTTTGTTCCTCGTGGTGGGGGCGCCCGGGTTCTTCTTGGAGCGGCGCAGGCTCGAGCCCTTCGCCTCACGGCCGCCACCGCGATCGACGAAGCCCATGATGATAGACGGCTGAGGAAGTGTTCGTGATGCTGGGGCTGAGCTCTGCTGCAGGAAGGGGGAGGGGGAGAGGGGCAGTGTGTTGTGTGTACACAGCGACTGGCGACCGTAGCGAATAGATCAGATGCCAGTCAAGCACGCCAAGACGCACAGGTGTACGTGCCTGCCTGCGTGGGTGCGTGTTGATATGCGGCGGTGGTGTTGCCTGCGGAGCGGCCTCGTTTCTAACTTACCGTGGACGTGTGCGTGTGTGTGTGTGTGTGTGTGTGCTGCAGAGGAAGAAGGGTTGGGCTCTTTGGATAGCAGGAGACGGTGAGGGTGGGGAGAGCGAGGAGGGGTCGGAGAGGCGATCGGGGAGGGGGGGGGCGGCGCGGCGGGCTGCGCACGGTGGACGAGCTCTTGCAGCTGCCTCGTACGGGCTGCTGCGCGGAGGAGGGAGAGGACGGGGAGGTGCGGTGCCCTCCCCGTCCTCTTCCGTGCGCCGCGTCCTGGAAGGAACGCCGGCTCGTCGCTCTCCCACACATCAAGCGCGCACCCGCTGCAGCACGGGTATGGGCAGGTAGGGGGGGGGGAAGTCACAACCACGGAGGGGAGGGGGGGGCAGCTGTCCTGCGGGCTCCTCTCCCCACCCCCACCCCATTGCCGCACGTCATTGCCTCCTCCCGGAGAAACGTGAGGTTTCGCGTCTTGTGTTACGTGACCATCAGCACAACCACGCAACCAGCTTCAAGGACAACTCCCACATACAAACACAGGCACACACGGAGCTGCGCCACGGCGCACGCTCAGACAGGAAGCTCCACAGCACGACCACCCTTCCCCCACACCCTTAAGCTCCGTTCTTGCTACGCCCGTCCACCGCAGACTCTCCCACCGCGCCGAGCTCGTCGAAGACGTACTGGTTGAAGAAGGCAGCCACGGCTACGCCGTCCTTGGCACTCTCCTCTTGCGGCAGCTGGGTATGCGTGAAGGACGACGACTTCTTGTCGCGGTTCGTCTGCAGCAGCAGCTTCGCCAGCTCCGCCGACGCGCTGCGCTGCTCGTCCATGAGCGAGGTGTACACGGCGTGGTCGGCCTCATGGCACACGTAGCACACCCCCTCCACCTTGTTCAGCGCCCGCAGCTCGTAGAGGTGCCGTGCGTCGGCCTCCATCTGCATCGCTATCGGAATAAATCCCTCGACGCGGAAGTGCTCGATCTGCATCGGCGGCACCGTCGCCGTCGGCGCGGACAGACCCGGGGCGGACAGCGGCGAGGCGGAGGACAGTGATGCCGTCGAAGCCGCGGCGCCTCCGTTGCCGGCCAGCAGCGGGCCCCACACCGCGGGCAGCTGACGAGCGAAGACGCGCAGCAGCACCGGCACGCCAACCTCCATCACAGCCGGCAGCACCGTCGTGAAGAGCGGACTGGTTTGGCATATCTGGTTCGCCGTGGTGCAGGAGGTGGGGATGAGGTTGGGGTTGGAGCCGTCGATCAGGACGGCGAGGCGACGGCGCGGGTCGGCGAGGTCGGTGGGGACGGGCGGCAGGCGGTCCTTCGCCGGCCCCCGCGTGACGGCGCTCGGGCGTGCGGCGCCGCGCGGGTGGCCGTGCGCTGTGGAGGCCGGAGACGGCGAGGAAGATGGCGCTGTCGACGCGGATGTCGCCGTGCTGGGCGACGCCGCCGAGGAAGCGTGGAAGCCGGGGGCGGTGTAGCGGCCGCGGAGTGCTGCCGCGGCCGTGCACGCCACGCGAAGGGAGGACAGGGCACGCATGACGTGGCGTGGTGCCGCGATTGCCTCTGCCACGTCTGTGATGAAAGGGGAAAGTGAGAGAGAGAGAGGGGGAAGGGCCAAGGACGAAGACAGCCTTCGCGTGTGCGTGGATCAGCGTACGCGCGCGTGTGTGTGTGTGTGTGTGGCCTCGATGTGCGGAGCTGGAGCTGAGGGGCAGCGCAAGCACGTAAAGCAGCGACAAAGGACGTTAGTAAGTTGGGGGGAAGTGGAGAGGAGTGGTGGCGCTCCAACATAGACGAGGCATCGGTGTACACACACACACACACACACACACACTCACACACTCACACACACACACAGCGCTGCACATGGCGATCGTGATGGACGAACTGCGCCGTGTGCGCAAAGGGGGCAGACCGCAAAAGCAGGGCTGCCTGTGGAACACCCGTGGCGCTGTGTGCCCCACACCCCACCCCCCTTCACGGCCACGCCACCGCCCCCTCTCACATCGCGCACACTCCACCAGCGAAGACTCCAGTGCATCAGCGTCAACACACAAGCACAACAGCTCGAGTGGCACAGAAGGAAGGGAAGGCGGCGTTAGGCCTCCGCTGCGTCTGCCGATGGCATGCGGCTTTAGACATGCATCCTTGTCGGTTCACAGTACAGAGGCACTGGAGGGTGTGGGGAAGGAAGATGGCAAAGAAAAAACCGCCAGGCTGCCCATGCGCGCACACACACACACGGCGCACACACACGCAGCTGCACACACGCGGCTGCACCCGTGCCCTCGCGGTATGCGCGACACGCGTGAGGTACTTGCCCCGCTGAGCAACTCCGTCCTCCTCCTCCCTCCTCCCCACTCCTCACCCTCACCGCAGTGAGGCATCTTCGACGTAGATGATGGCGCCGCTCGAGACGCCGTAGAAGCCAATCGTCTCCTGCTCGTTGTCAAGCGGCGTCTGCGTCTCGAGCACGCCGCTGTCGCCGCTGCGGAAGCTGATGCGCTGGTTGACCGGCTTGATCTGGAACACCTTGTGGATCAGCGCCTTGAGCTTCGCCACGGTCAGGGAGCTGGGCAGCTTGTGCGACTGCGTCGCCTTCGACCCGTCCCCGCCCGCGGCGGCACCCGAGCCCGCCCACGCCGATGTCGTCGCAGCGTACCCGTTGGTGAAGTACAGCGTCACCTCCAGCATCACATAGTTGGCGCCGGTGCTGCTCGCGGTGTCGCCTTCGCGCTGGATTGCCAGGACGACATCCTTGTGCTTCTCCTTCAGGAGGTCGACCAGCGGGTAGGGCACCCGCTGCGTGTCGGCTGCTGCTGCTGCCGCCGCCGTGCCCTCCGCCGCCGTGGCGCGCTGCTGGAGGCCGCGCTGGATGTACAGCAGCTCCGAGTCAAGCCGCTCCTTCGGCCGCACAGCCCCACGGTTCAAGAGCGTGATGGTCGGCAGCGCGGCGACCACGTACATGCGCGCGTTCGTCTCGTTCCACGTCGGCAGCAGCGCGCTGTAGGTGATGCGGAACGTCGCCAGCCGCGGACACAGCACGCGCACCGCGTCCACCGTGCGTGGGTCCTGCAGCGTCGCGTTGCCGTTGAGGCAAAGGAGCGTCAGCGGGCGCAGGTACAGGTACGGCTGCAGCAGCGCCGCCGTCTCCGCATCGCGCCACACCACCTCGTCGTCGTCCGCGTCCCCTGCTGCAGCGGCCACCGCCGCACGTTGCACGACATCGTCCGGCAGCAGGAGGTCCTCCAGCTTGTTCTCTGTCAAGTACAGCTGCGTCAGCGCGGGAAACGTGTTCGTGATGGCCGTGCCGATGGCCCGCCAGTCCGCCAAGGCGTTGTGCGCGAGGCTCAGCGTCGTGATAAGCGGGAATACCGTCGCCTCGACATCCGCGGGCGACGCGTCCGGACCGGCGATGTCGAGCGAGTGGAGGTTGTTGGAGTCCAGGTGGAGCTCGGTGAGCTGCGGCACCTCGACCAGCGCGCGGAGCTGCGCCAGGGTGGTAAAGCCAGAGTTGTTCAGCACGAGCTTCGTCAGCCGCATCGAGGTGAGCGCCGGCGCAGCGGGCACGGGCAGCATCGGCTGCTGCTGCTGCTGGAGGAGAGTTGGTATGTCGCACAGCTGCAGCGTCAAAAGGTTGGGCAGGTAGGGGAGCAGCTTGCCCACCTCCGTCAGCGTCAGCGCGGTGTTCTCGGACAGGTCGAGCTCCTCCAAGCGCACCATGTTTGCCTCTTGCACCTCGTTGCCATCGTTAGGGCTGCTGCTGTTGCTGCTGTGCATCGCCACGGTGATGCCGCAGCCGCGCAACACGACGAGTGTGAGCCGATTGTGCTGACTCTGCCGCGCACGCGCCTGCTGCACGCCGACGAATTGCCACTTCTTGTCCTTTGCGAAGGCGGCGCCGAGCGGCTCTTCGGTGGTGTCGTCAGCGGAGCCGTACCGCTGCTTGACGGCGTCCATGAAGCTGATGGGGTCGGCCATTTTACCGGAGGCTGTGACGCGTTCGCGTGGGGGGAGGGGGGGGCGCAGAAGGGGGAGGCGGGGGGGAGGCTGCGTCGGTGATGTTCGTTGTGCTTGTGAGTGTGTGTGTGTGTGTGTTGGTGCCTGTATGGGTATAGCTGTGTATGAGGCGGCGCGCAGGCAGGCAGCAAGGTCGACCGAGCTGCTTCTGGTATCGGCGGTGTGGGTGGGTGGGACGTGGAGAGAGAAGAGGGGGGGGGAGTGACGTGCGAGGGGCAGGACGACGCAGGTGCGTCCAAGCGAAAGGGAATCAACGGAAGACGATGGTGAGAGAGGGGAAGAGTGATGCAGCGGAGCCGACAGACGCAACCGCTGCTGGTGCGCCTCATCACAACCACTGCGCACATAGCACTCTTCACCTCCTTACCCGAGCCGCGGCATGCGGCGACGCCGCGGGCTCCGCGACGGTGGAGTGGACGCGGCCCGGGGGCCTCCGAGTGCGGTAACCCATGAACGCACCCATTACGGACTCCCTCTCGGCCCCGTGCTCGCCAAGCAGCCACCGCCACGACCATGCAGTTTCCGCTACTTCGTCTTCTTGGCATGCGTTGATAATAAAGAGTTCTACATACACTCACGCTGTAAGTGCGTGCGCAGCTCCCGCGCGTGGCGGAGCCGGCGACGGCGATGACGACGACGGCACACACGTTCAAGCAAAGCGCACCATCACGCGTCGCCGCGACGTGTGCGCGCGTAGGGGGCGGCCCGCCCGCCGCCGCCATCGCTGCTGTCCCCGCGCGTTGTGGCGAGGTACTGCTGCAGGATCTGCGGCGACGTGAAGGAGAAGTTCTGGAAGTGGTCGAAGCCGCCGCCGCTCACGGCGCCACCGAGGCCGCCCCCGCCTCCGCTGTTGCTTCCGTCGCTTGTGCGTCCGTCCCCGGCGCCACCGCGCTGCCCTTCGTTGCCACTCTGCGAAGACGATGAGTGCCGCTGCTCGACGGCCCCGAGGCCACCCGCGTCGTGGCGGCGGTGTGACTGATGCGGATGCTGTTGCGGATGTGGCCGCATGTGCGCCGCGATGATGTCATCGGCTTCGTCCTCGTCACTGACGGGTTCGACGACGCCCTGATGGTAGTGGTACGGCAGGCCGGCGTGCAGCAGCTGCGGCGGCGCCCCACGACGCGGGGGCACGCCCGCGCTCGTGCTGCCGCCATGACCGTAGCTGGTGTGCGGCTGGTGCGGTTGTCGTTGTGGTGGCACGGGCTGGGGCTGGTGGAAGGGATCGAAGCTGTCGACGTCATCGCGGCGGCGGCCCAGCAGTCGTCCAGCGCCCCCGTCGTTGAAGGTGAAGCCGGCGAAGTCGTTGCCTGCGGTGGAGCCGAAGGCGCCGCTGCTGGAGATCGGGTTGGCGTCGCTGAAGCGGCCGTCGTTGAAGCTGCCGCGCGGCACGCTGACCGAAGGGACGGCGCCGCCCCGCGCGAGCACCGCAGACGACGCCGCTGATGGCGTCTCAGGCAGCGGGGCACGCGGGTACTGCTGTGGCAGCGGCGGCTGCGGCGGTTGCTGCTGCTGCAGGCCCCGCGCGATGCGCTTGCGCTGCTGCTGCGCCCACATGGCCTGTGCGCCACGCCGATCGCCTGCCGCCGGCGGGCCTCCGGCACCTGCGCCACCCTGCGACGGCGGTGGCAACGGCGGCGTCGGGCCGGCAGCGGACGCGCGGTCGCTGGTGACGCCTGGCGCCGTCAGCGGGGCACCGGGCAAGCTCGCCATGCTCGCCTCGTCGTCGACGTTGTACGCGATGCCCGAGAGGGTCGTGAGGGGCCCGAACAGCTCGCCGCCTTCCCCGACGCTGTTCACACTGGTACCACCCAGCCCGCCAAGGCCCCCACCGAGCAGGTCCCCCGCACTGATGCCGACGCCGCTGCCGCCGACGCCGCCTAGGCTGATGCCACCCGTCGCGCCGCCGAGCGTGTCGACGCTGAAGGACAGCCCGAAGGCGTTGCTGTAGAAGTGGCTGCCGCTGCTGCTGCTGTCGAGCTGCTGCTGCTGCGCGTGCCGCCCGTCGTGCGCGGTGGGGCCGCCGTACCGCCCACCACCACCGCCCCCAAGGGTCGTGCCGCCGCCACCGGCTGAGATGACGTCCGTGCCCAAGAAGGAGCCACCCTCACCGGCATCACCAACGCCGCTGCCACCGAGGTGGGCCACGTACCGGTACGGCAGGTGCCGCTCACCGCTGCGCCCCAGCACCGCCCGCGGCGAGCTCTGCGGCGACGGCGAGCTTGTGTGGCCGTGGCTGTAGTGGGGGCGTCCCACGGCGAAGGGGGAGGTGAGGTGCTGCGCCACGCCGCGGAAGGAGCCCCCACCTGCGCCGCCGTCGCCGGAGCGGGAGGTCGCGTGGTGGTGCACCGGGCTGGTGCGGTACGCGGCGTCGCTCGCGGCCGCAGCCGTGGTGTCGCCATCCGCGCCCCCCTCATCCCCGCTGTGCACGCGAGCGTCCCCTTCGCCGTCCTGATCATCGTCCTCGCACGCGGCGCAGGTGGAGCGGCGCCGACGACGCGCACGGCGCGCCGCTCTGCCGCTTTCGACGTGCGCCGAGTCGGACGACGTCGTCGACGCCGACGCGCACGACCGCGACCCCCCGGAAGACTGCGTGAAGGTTCGCGCTGAGGTGGACGAGGTGGTGGACGAGATCGGGGAGGAGGAGCCGAGCACGGAAGAGTTGTCCACGCCGTCCACGGCCGCGACCGCCGCGGCAGCGCTCGCGGCGACGATGGCGTTCGTGATGGAGTCGCGCAGGCTGCTGTCCAAACCGCGATGGCCGCGCCTGCGCTTGTCCTCTGCATCCGCGGCAGTAGCAACCCCCGCGCCCGCACTGCCTTCGAGTGGTGCACTGCTCGTTGACGCAGCGTCGTCGCCGCTCTCCGTCGACCCCTCTGTCTCCTCCTCGTCACTCTCCTCCTCGTCCTCGTCCTCGTCCTCTTCCTCTTCCTCCTCGTCGCCTACGTCGCCGTCATCGGCATCGGCGGCATCCGCTGCGGAGCTCGCCGCGTCCGCGTCGTCGCTCGTGCGAGTGTCCTCCCCGCCGCTCGTCTCGTAGCCCCTCTCGTCCGCCGCGCCCTCCTCCTCGTCATCGTCCTCGCCGCTGGCGTGCGCCGCTGCTACTGCCGTTTCCGCCGCGGCTGAGCCCGCCCTTGCCGTGGCTGATGCGGCACTCGCCGGGGCGCCACCGAAGTCAGGGTTGTTGCTCCGCCCCGTCGGTGAGGCGACGCCGGTGCTGCCCGGGGCGGAGATGCCGGAGTGGGTGCCGCACAGCATCTGCTCCGTCGTCGGGGACATGGACACCAACATGGGCTCGGCACGCTCCGCCGTTTGTGCGACCTGACTGGCGCTGCGCGACGTCATCAGGGACGTCACCGCCGTGCTTGAAGACCGGTCGCGGCGGCGGTGCGTGTCTGCCTGACCCCAAACCACATCTGCCTCGTCGTTCGATGGTGTGGTCGTTGTCGTTGTCGAGCCTGTGGATGCACGGGACGCGTCGGTCTCCACCGACCGCGTCGTGCGCGTCGCGTTAGGCCGTTGCGTGGAGAGCAGCGCGGGGGGCGCTATGCCGTCGCTGTTGCGGCCGCTACCTTCGGCGGCATCCGGCGACGACTGCAGGTGCTTGTCGCGTGTGCGGTGATGGAGGTCGTGCGGGGCCGAGTGGTGCTGGTGCGCGCGGCTGGCTTGCCTGCGCGGGTGGCTCTCGCCACTGCTGCTTCTGCTGCCAGCAGCTAACGCGACGGTGTGACGTGGCAGCGGGGGACGGAGCTGCGCGTCAGCGTCGTCCACCGCCGTCATGGACCCTGGCGTGGTCGAGAAGCCCGTCGTGTCGTTCGACGGTGACGTCACCCAGTCACCGCCCGCGTGCGGCCCGGTGCCGATGACGCATCGACTCGGGCCTGCTCCAGCACCGCGGCCACTCGCCAGGCTCATCGAGCCGGAGCGCACGGTGTTGGTGAGGGAGGCGTCGGTCGCAACCGACATCGTCGTCTCCGTCATCGTCGTTGTGGCCGTCAGCGCGGACGTCCGCGACGCGACTGCCGCCGCCGGGATCGAGGGCGTCGGCACGCCCTCCCCCGCAGCGCCTGTCGTGGCGGTGTATGCAGGCGTGCCGCACGGCAGCACAGGGTCGAGACCCTCGGGACAGCGCGAGCGCGTGGCGGCGAGGGGGACGACGGAGGTGGAGGGCGAGTAGGCGAACGACGGTGTCACAGTGTTCTTGTTTCCATCTTCGTCCTCGTCGTCGTCGTCATCGATGTGCCGACCGGCGTCGTCCGAGCGGAAGTCCATCGTGTTGGATGCGCTGGAGCTGAGGTGCGACGCGTGACTCGCTGAGCAGGCGGCGGTAGCGGCGTCGGCGGATGCCAGAGCGATCGGCAGCGCCGTCACCATCGGCGGCACGGACGACTCGTGGCCGGAGCCGCTGAACAGCGAGAGCGGGTCGGCAGCCGCAGTAGCGGCGGTTTCTGGTGTCTGCGGTACCGTGGTTGACTCCCCTGTGGTGTTGGTGGCGGCGTCGTACTCGTCGTCCCCGCCGCTGAAGGGCGAGAGGGGGTTGACGGTGGCGTCGTGCGACTGCCACGCGCTTCCGCCGCCGCCGCCGCCGATGCTGCCCGAGTACGACGTCATTGACGGGCTTAGGTGGACGAGGTTGTGCGCCGGCGTGACGGACCCCGGGCTGTCCAGGCAGCTGAATCCCAGCGTCGTCGTCGTGGCCCCGGCGGTGTGCCCGTCCGCAAGTACCGAGGTGCTCTCCGTCGTCGACTCGAGCTCCGCAGTGCCGGTCATGCCGTCCGCCGTCTCCGCCGTGGCCGCCGTGAGGCCGCGCTGGTGTTCGGAACTCTCCGCAACGATGGCATGCGGGTGCGACTCGCTCTCGTCTTCGGCGAGTGCGTCGGGCTCGTAGTACCCCCCGCCACCCGCGTGCCTGTCCTCGTCTTCGTCGTCGTCGTCGTCAACTGCCGCACCGCCGTCATGGCCATCCGCCCCGCTGTGTGGGCGGGGCGCGTTGTGCGGCGTTGCCTGTGGGCCAATCGCGACCGCCCCCGCCACCGCCACGGGGCCGCCCCCCTGCGTTGTCGTGGCCACAGCAGCAGCAGCAGCAGCCAGAGCACTGGGCGCGGCATCGGCACCGACGCTTTTCGCGGGCGGCGGCGGCAGCACTACCGCTGTCGCAGGAAGGGTAGCCGCTGCCACCTGCTCAGAGCCGCACAGAGGGGGCGCCCGTCCAGGCGCGGCGGTCTCGTCCGCCGTTGGCTTTGTGCTGCCGTCGAACGACGACGCATGCGCCAGGGACGGTGCGATGGGCGACCCCGCCGCGCTCGGTGCCCCATCAACGCCTCCTGCCGCCGCTGCTGCCGCCGCCGCCGCGGCTGAGCGCAGCTGCTGCTGCTGCTGCTTCTTCTGGGCTGCAGCGGCGACGGCGAGGGCAGCGTCCACGAAGCTCTGCGGCAGCGTCGCCGCGCGGTCGAAGAGGTCGCCGTGGGACTCGCCGCGCTCGTCCGTGCCTCCAGCCGCGGCAGCGGCGCTCGCTCTCGCGGAGGCGGCGGTGGTGTCGCTGCTGCTGCTCGTCGCCGCGGCCTTGTCGGCTGCGGCGGCTCGCAGCACACCGGACCCGTTTGCTGACGTGACCGGCGGCAGTCCCTGCGGGGGTGCGAGTGCGGCCTCCTTCGGCGAGGTCGAGCGGGAGGTGAAGCCCGACGGCACGTCGCGCCCACGCATCGCCTCCGGCGTGCGCGTCGACATCGTCAGCAGCGACGTGTCAGCCGGGTCCGGCGTGCAGCTCTGCTGCCGCACGCTGCCGGCGGCCCACTCCGCCGACGTCGAGTCGTCCACCAGTGCCCCCGACGCCGGGTCGCCCGGGCTGGGTGAGAGCGGCGAGGCGTCGTGCGATCGCGTCGGCGGGCGCCGCGCCGGGGTTGCGCCCTCGCTGGTCGCCTCGCGGGTGCCGATGACGGAGACGACGCTGCCGGAGGAGCAGCCGTGCGGGGTGCAAACAACGGTAGCGGCGTCGTCTGCGATGGGCGCGTCCGGGTGGCGCGGGTGCGCGAGGTGAGCGAAGCCGCGCACCGAAGTCGCGCCCGCTTCTCCGGTCCCGGCAGCGGGCGTCTGCGGCGACCCGATCGCGTCGGCGAGGACGGACATCGGTGCGTCCACCTCCACCGGCGGCAGCTGCCGCTGTTGCGCGTGCGGCTCAAACAGGTGGGCAAGATGCGCTCCGTCCAGCACCCTGATGCCCCCCGACCCAGTCACGCCGTCGTTGAGCTCGCCTAGCGTGGGTTGGGGCGGGGACATGCCCGCGGCCGGCACGGCAGCTTGCAGAGCCTCAAAGCCGCCCTCGGCCTCCACGGCCTGCAACGGGGAGTCCGACGCCACCGCCGAGGGAAACTCCGCGTGGCTGCCGCTGCGACTGCTTGCCGCGAGCATCTGCTGCACCTGCTGCGCGGCCCCCTCGTCAAGCGGGACGAGCATCACCGCGTCGCCGTGCAGTGTGGTGGCCGTGGCAATGCTGCCGCTCGCCGCCCCGCCGGCGCCGGTCGCATGGGGGCTGCCGCTGCTGCTGCTCCCGTCCCTCGTCGCCGCCATGCCACCAGCACCAACACCTCCAGCGCTGCCGGCGGCTCCGAAGCCGGCGTGCATTCCGCTGATCGCGCCGGCAAAGCTCGCGCTGCTGAAGCTGAGGTTGGTGCCGTTCGCGGCGGCTGCGGTGGCGGCTGCGGCTGCCGCGGCGGCTACCTTGTTGGCGCGCATCATGATGTACTCCTTCTGCTGCTCCTTCACCTCGCGCAGTCGGCGCTGCTGCTCCACCGCGGCGGACAGCCCGGTGGCTGTGACGGCAGCGGGGAAGTAGCGCAGGTCGTCGCGGGCGCGCAGGCGCGGGGCGTAGAGGGCGCGAATGCGCCGCTCCAGGAAGAGCCCGCGCCAGTCCACAGGCCGCGACTCCGACGGCAGCGGCACTGTTGGGAAAGAAGAGAGGAAGTGCGAGCCGGCCGTGCTGCCCGCAGCCGCCGCGGCCGCGAAGGAAGCAGCGAAGGAGGCGGAGGAAGCCGTGCCAGGCTGCTGTTGTTGTTGCTGCTGCTGCTGCTGCTGCTGCTGCTGCTGCGCGGTCGCCGGTAACGGGGCGCCCATGGACGTGTTCGTCTCGAGCGCGTCATCGCGTGTAGAGGCGACGAAGTCGGCCAGCGACGCCGTGGACTCGAAGGCGGTGCGCACGGAGCGGCGCATCTCGGTCGCGAGCACGCGCTGCTGGTACACGTGGTAGTACAGCTGCGACACGACGTAGCCGCAGGTGAAGAAGGGGTGCTCCAGCACCGCGTCCCCGCTCAGTCGGTGCTCGACGCGGCGGTCCAGCAGCTTCAGCGTCAAGTCCCGAAGCAGCTCCTGCGCCTCCTCCATCTGCGCCACGGCATCGCCGATGTACCGATCGCGCGTTGCCTCGTCGAGCGCGAGGCACGACAGCCGCATGCGCCGGCGCTGGTGTCGACGCAGCCGCTCCCGCTGCTGCTGCGCGGCGGTGGTTGGCTTCGCCGAGGACAGCAGCGCCGCGATGCCCCCGTCTTCGGTGGTAGTCAGCTGCATGGAGAGGTTCGTGGGGGTACCGCAGAAGGACAGGACGGGGTTGGGCGCCATGCCGGCGAACGACCCGGCTGCGAAGGAGTCGCTGAGCGGGAGCGGTGGCTGCTGCTGCTGCTGTGGCGACTGCAGCAGCGCGGCGGACAGCCCGGCCGTGGCGGACTGCGGGGAGGCAAGATACTGGTGCTGCTGCTTGTGTGCGCGCATCGAGGGGCGAGGTTGATGGTGGTGGTGCTGCTGCGGTGACTGCGGGTATGTCGGCGGGGTCTGACCTGTGGCGCCGGCCACGCGTCGCTGCAGACAGGGATCGTCTGTCACGCCCCCCTCCTGCGCGGACGCTGGCGTGTCTGGCGGGCGCGACATGGACGCAACATGCACCACGGCCGCCGGCGGTGAGCGGAGCCGCACGTCGAAGCTGTGGTTCTCGGGGTTGTACAGCACCTCCGCTGTGACGGGCGGCATCGCCAGCCGCGGCCCGTACGACGAGGAGGCGGCGAAGCTGCGCTTCATGCGGCGCATGGCGCGCTCCTCACACTCGATCCGAATCTCTTCGGCGCGATAGTGCAGCTGCGCGACCCGGGTGTGCACCTCCAGCGCCGTGAGCCGGTAGTCCGCCTTAGTGACCTTGACGTCCTCCTCCACGATGGAGCGGAAGAGGACGAACTGGTTCGCCGCGTCGAAGGCTTTGCGCCCGTTGGCCCACTCGAAGAGAAGGCAGCCGTAGCTCCACCAGTCGGTGCGGGAGTCGTGTGGCAGGCCCCGCAGCATCTCGGGGCTCATGTACTGCGTCGTGCCCGTAAAGCTGTTCGCCCGGCCATCGGTCGACTGCCCGGCGGGTTGGTTGGGCGTGGCTGCGGCACCCGCGCTGGCGAGCGGGCTGGCCGGGGCATCGGCCGAGTTCACCGACGAGCTTGCCGCCGCGGCCGCTGGTACGATCGCGGCGCCTTTGCGGTACTTGGCGACGCCGAAGTCGGTGAGCATCACGTGCCCGTCGCTGCGCATCAAGATGTTCTCCGGCTTCAGGTCGCGGTAGAGGAAGCCCTCGCCGTGAAGGTACTGCAGTACCAGCGCCACCTCTACCGCGTAGAAGGCGATGAGCCGCAGCGGCAGCCGATGCGTCTCGTCCGGCGCGAACTGCTCGCGCGAGGCGGCGCGCAGCACACTGCTGCTCCCCTCCATCCCCACGGCGTGGAAGGGTGCGGCAAGGTCGACGCGCAGGGCGGCGGCGGTGGCGGCGGCGGCGGCGTCCTGCGCGGCCGTCGCCCCAAAGCCCGGCACGCCGCCATACCCGACGCCACCACCCGCACCTGCGCCAGGAGCAGCCCCCCCGTACTGCAGGATGGTGGTCGTGACCGAGGCCGAGGGTGCCAGGGCGGCGTCCGTGGTGTTCGTGAGAGACGCCGACGCGTCCTCGGCAGCCCCTGCGCCGCCGGCGAGTCCCGCGTGGTGGCTGCTGCTGCTGTTCGCCCCCGTCGCCCGTGCCGCCGCCGCCGCCAGCTTCTTCGCCTTCCTCGCCGTCTTGCCCGTCGGGCTGGAGGTGCCCGCGGCTGCTACTGTGCTGGCATCGCCGACGAGGGGGCTGCCCTCGTCGCCGGTCTCGGGGCCCGTGACCTTCGCCTTGGGCGCCTTCCTCGCCTTCTTACGACTGGCCCCGGCAGCTGCGTCGCCTGTGACGGAGACGCTGGGGGACGCGGCGAGGGCATCCGACCCTGGCCCGGCAGCCGCGTCGGACGGGGCTGCTGCCGCTGCGGTGCGGGCCGCTTTGCTCCTGCGCTTCCGCTTCGGCGAGGCCGTCGAACCCGCCATGGGCGATGCCGGGGCTGCTGCTGTGGCTGCTGCAGCGCCACCGCCCATCTCCCCCAGCACCACGGCCGTCTCTGACGAAGGCTGCTCGCCATCGCGCAGGGCGTTCGGGGCCACAGCGCCACCTCGACTGCTGGCAACTGCCTCGCGCACCCCGCGCAGCGGCGTAGGCAGGGCCGTGGCTGGCGCAGCCTCCGTGTTGGGCGTTTCCGCTGCCGTGACGGTCTTGTCGAACGGTGTGGCTGTGAGGGAGGCGTTCGGGCTGCTCGGCCCCGTCGAAGGCCACCCACCCGCAGCCCCTGCCACGACGCTGTTGCCGGTGCTGCGGCGGCGACGCGACGGGGCAGGCGTCGAAAGCGGTGTCGGCAAGTGCGCGGCTGCAGCACCCGCAGCCCCGCCACCAGCGCTGTGAGGCGGGTACTCCGGCAGACTTCCATCGCTGGCCCCGCTGCCGCGCCGCCGCTGCAGCTGCGAGGGACGCCGCGAGGGTGGGGCGCGGTCGCGCGAGCTGCTGCCGCCGTGCACGGCCACGCTGCGCCGGTCCCCGCGCAACGCATCGTCAGCGAACCTGCCCTTCCCGCTCTCGCTGTCGTCGTCGCAAGACGAGGAGGACGCGGCGTAGCCGGGGAAGGTGCCGGGCTTGCTCGTGTGCCGGCGGCGCCGGTGCTGATGGTTGTGGTCACGACTGGCTGTCGGCGTGGAGAGGAGCGTCGCGGGCCCGGACGACGGGGCTTCGCCGTCGCGTGCGGTGGGCGTCTCCCCGCTGCCGCGCCCCGAGTCGGGCGCGGCGACAGCCACCGGCGCGGCCAGCGCCGCTCGCCGCAGCGGCTCGGGAGTCTGCAGCGAGAGGGACGTGGTGGTCGTCGTCGTCGTCGGCGACCCGGCGCTCTCCGCGCTGTCTGCTGCATTGGCCTCCGTGAGGTCCTTGGTGGCCTTCGCGTTGGCCCTCATCAGCGCCGCTGCCCTCCGCGTGCGGTGGCTGGCAAACTCGTCGACGGCGTCGGTGGTGTAATAGCGGAGGTCGTCCAGCTGCCGACTGCGCGCCGCGGCATCGCCGGTGGTGCGTGACAGCCGCAACCCTGCCGCGTCGCCATCGTCTTCGTTGTCATCCGAGTCGCTGTTCGACCGCGCTGGCGTGGGAGCCCGGCCTTCGGCGGCGCTCGCGGCCGCGGCGGGTGGCGGCGGCGGCGCCTTGTCTTCACGCGGCGCAACGTCGTCCACAACACTCAGCGCCGAAGCCGCCGCCGTGAGCAGCGACCCGGCACCCGCGGTGGTGCTCGCGCTGGAAGGCGGCGGTGAGGACCGGTGCACGACCGTGGCGAGCGACACGTGCGGGGTTGCTAAGGTGGAGGTGGACGCCGGTGCGGCAAGGGTTGCTGCCGCTGCTGGCGCTGCCGATGCAGCTGCGGCGGCGGCGGCGGCGGCGGCGGCGGTGGTGGTCGAAGCCACGAGGCTCGGCGAGGCCGGCACCGGGGCGAGCGGCGGCAGCGCGAGACTCGTGACAACGTGCAGAGCGCTCGCAGCCGGCGCCGATGACGACGACGACGCGGACGGCGGGTGCAGCTGCAGCTGCTGCTGATGCGGCGACGCCTCAAGCAAGTTCGGCACGGGCACGGGTAGCGGCAGCCCGGCAGCGCGGCCCGTGGCTGCGGTGCTGTTCGCGTCTGCGGCGGCCACTGAGCTCGTGCTCATCATGTCCCTGTCCCCCCCACCCGGCGGTGGTGGGGTCGACGTGCAGCTGAGCGCACCGGACGAGGTGACCGCCGGTGGGGTGACCGTGAGGAGGAGGGGCGCGAAGGTGCTGGAGGTGCTCTGGTAGTACGGGTACTGCATCTTGACGAGGCTGCGCTTCATGCTCCGCAGCCACAGCTGCTGCATGTTGAGGTAGTAGAGGTCACCGCCTTGCGCGAAGTCCAGCACGAGGTACAAATGCGTCTGACTCTGGAAGGCCTGGTACAGCCGAACGAGAAAGGGGTGGTGCAGGTTGGCGAGCAGCTGCCGCTCCGTGAAGGTCCGCTCCACGCATCCCTCCTCCTTCACCCGCTGCTTCGAGATCTTCTTCACGGCGAAGTACTCACCCGTGACCTTGTTGCGTGCGAGGGTGACCTCCGCGAAGGTGCCCTTGCCAAGAAACGCGATCAGCTCGTAGTCCTGCAGAGAGCGCGCAGCCGAGCTGACGTAGCGGGAGCGGCGCTGGGAGGCAGCCAGGGCAGCCTGTTGCGGTTGCTGCTGTGCCGGGGACGGCGTGCCGGCGTTCACCGTCAGGCGCCGCTCGACCGAGACGCTCCCGCTGTGGGGCGACCCGGCCGAGTTGAGCGGGCTGCCCGCCGACGGTGCGGGGATGTTCACGAACGACGACTTCTCAAACACCGCGGAGACGGCCATCGGCAACCTGCTCTCGCCCGCGGCGGCCAGCATCGATGCGTGCAGGCCGCTCTGCGTGCTCGCATTGACGCTGAGATTTCCTTTGAAGCTGACAGCCGCGGCCGCTGCGGCGGCCTCGAGCTTCTGCTGGGCGAGCTGCTTGCGTAGCACATCCGTCTTTCCAGCGATGACGTTGTTCAGAAAGTCGTCGACGTCGTCGTCGGAGCCGTCTGGCGGCGGCGGCGCCGCGGCGCTGCCGTCGATGTCGGCGGTGACCAGCGTAGAGAAGTGCCGCGTCGTGCTCACCGACGACCTCGGCGCCGTGCCCGCCGTCGTGCTCACCTCCGCCGCGGGTCCGCTGAAGCTTGTGACGGCGGCGGTAGAGAGATCGAGTAGCCCTGGCGAGCGGTAGCCATCGGCGTCCGCGTCAGCCGGGCTGCCCTCGGCGTCGGCGATCGGCGACCAGAACGGCTTCAGCGGCGGCACCTCCCCACCGGGGCGCGGCGAGGACGGCGACAGTGAAGATGGGCACTGTGCGGCGACCTCGGCGTTGGTGTCGCTGCGGCTGCTACGGGCGGGCGGCGCAAGGGAGGGCGGCGGCGAAGGGGCGGCGTCTGTCGTGCTCGACGCACTGTCAAGTAAACGCCGCACCAAGCCCAGCATCTGCGCCCCTCCACGTGGATGCGCGACGACAGTGACGAGGTCGATGCTGGAATAGAGAAAGTGGAGAAGCTACGGTGAAGGGAGAGAGGTGAAGATGACGAGAAGAGGAGAAGCCCACCCTCCCACCAAGCACGCCAGACGGCTTAGGTAGGCCAATCGAACCGAGTGCGCGGCACACACGGCTAGACGAGGGTACAAGAACACACACACACACACACACACAAGCAGCAGAGGCAGGAACAGGGATCGAAGAGTAGAGAGGCGAAGGCGGGGAGAAGCGACGAGTGAAGCTGTGTGGGGCAGGACAGCGATGCGGGGAGTGGGGCAGAGATGGAGGTGTACACAGCCGCCGTACAGTTACAAGGCACAAAAAAGGAGGGCGGAGGAGGAGGAGTAGCGTCGGGGAGGGGAAGGAGGAGGGGGAGCTCGTAAAGCTGGAGAAGACACGAACGCACGCACACACACGCACACACACACAACGTGCGGGAACAGCGCAAGGTGGAGGAAATGAAGCGAAGCGAGCGGAACGGAGAAGATGATGACCAGGGAATACCAGAGCACGGACGCACGGGTGCGTCAACGTGGGGCGGCTCCACTTGCAGACACACGCACCCGCACACACCTGCAGGGCACTGCGTGAACGGGAGAGAAGGAGAGAGAGAGAGAGCGATCGACGGCGCGTGGGTGGGTGACGGGGAGGGGGTGGCAGCAGCAACAAAAGTAGCACACACACGCACAGGGAGGGGGCGGGAAGAGAAGGGGGGCCGGCACACCGCAGAAGTGAGCTGACGGAAGGAGGAGGGGGGAGGGGAAGGGAGAGGGAGTAGCACTGACGCATGCCCACGAGCACACCCACACACGCACACACACTCCAGAGCGTGCGCACACGAGAGCGGAGAGCGTGAGGGGGGGGGGGGGCGGAGGAATGGAAGGAGCGATGCGCTCCGGTAGTGGTGGGGGGCAGAGGGGGTGCGAAGAAGGGCTGAGGCGCCTCTGCCTTTGTCTAGTTGCGCTGACTAGAGGTCGCCAGGTGGGGGAAGGGGGAAGAGAAAGACACTTCAGAGTGCGTGTGTGTGTGTGTGTGTGTGTGTGTGTGTGTACGTGAGCACACCTTCACGCGCAATCCGTGGCGTCCGCGACGCACAGAGAGGCACGACGTCTCCCGACTACGTGAGGACGGTCTCGGTCGCTGTGGTAACGAGAAAAGGAGGCAGCACGGACAAGGGGAAGGGGGGCGTGTGCGTGTGCGTGTGCGTGTGCGTGAGCGGGTGTGTCGGCAGCGCGGCAAATTGGGTCAGGCTGCTTGGACGGTGTGTGGGTGCACGTGAGCGTCGTTGCTCGGTGACTAGGATGGAGGTGGGCGCAGCCAAGTGCGACTTGCAAACAAGTCTTGGAGAGGGCAGCGAGAGGAGGTTGCCTGCGTGCGCTGCCGTTGCTGCGGAGAAGGTGAAGGTCGACCGCGACGAAGAAGAAGAAGAGGAAGGCGGAGAGTGCGGCTACGCGAGGGAGGGGGAGGTGGGGCTGGGCACGTAGGCCAGGTGGAATAGCTGAAAGAGTTGAGAATGCAGAAGCCAGGCGAACGTGGGCGTCGACCGCCGATCCGCGGGCGCGCGGGGGGGGGGTGAGTGGACACCTGCAGGCGTGTGAGCGGCCGGCCCACTTCCCTGCCGAGTGCGTGTGCGTGTATGTGTGTGTCCGTGGAGGGGGGGTGATCGAGAGGGGAAGCGCAGGGTGAGGCGGGCAGGGTTGTGATGGCAGAGAAATGGGTGGGGCAGTGCGTGGGCGTCGGCGTGTGTGTGTGTGTCTGTGCCTGCCTGTTTGCCTGGTGTGGTGCGACACACCTGGAAGAAGAACAGATAGGGGAAGTGGGTATAAGGGGTGTGTGTGTGTGTGTGTGTGTGTGTGTGAGAGAAGAGAAGGAGGGAGTGGGTAAGCTTGAGAGTTGATCCGCGTGCGTGTGTGTGCGTGTGTGTCTGTGTGCGGATCTAAGTGGTTCCTCCCGTAGCACTGGGGGGGGGGGGGGCGAACACTGCGACGTCAGGAGGTGCGTGGAGGCAATTCAAGAGAAGTGTTTGGGGGAGCGGGATTGTGAGATGCGACAGCGAAGCAGTCGAGCCAAGGTTATGCGTTGGAGGTGTGGATAAACGGGGGCAAAGGGGGCAGGAGGCGCACCACGCGTGCAGCTCTGTATGTCTTCGGTAGACCGCCTCGCCGCACCGGTGCGGGACCTTCCGCGTGCGGTGCTCTCACACTGCGCCTTTCTTGTCCCGTGTTTGTGTGTCTGTGTCTGTGCGTCTTGCGCAACGCGCCAGGCGGGCTGTAGCCCTGTTACACCTCTCTTACACGTCCGTGCCTCCTCCTCCACAACGGAGCCTACCACAGTCCCACTGCGGGGGTGGCGGCGGTTGTGAGTGGGCCTCACCGTCGGGCGGCTGACCTACCACCTGGAGGGGGGTAATCGAGGACCAGGGGTCCTGGCACGCGCATCTGCGCCGCTGGCGGCGGTCCTGATGCCCTCCTCTCCTCACTCCACGAACACGGCCGTCACGGACTCCACAAACGCGCTGATGGCCTCCTCACTGTACCGCAGTCGGCCGTCGATGTCGTCGAGCAGACGGTACACGTCCAGCGCTCGCTGCGGCCGCCCCACGACGAGCTGCAGCACCTCCGCCTCCGACAGAAGGGTGCGGCGCTGCTGCTCCTGCTGCGCACGAGCCCGGTAGGTCGGGGCCACCGCCGCCCCCGCCTTCCCAAAGCTGCTGTTGCCCACCGCACCGGCGGCGTCCCTGGTGGGAGCTGCTGCCGCCGCCGTCCCTGGAGCGCTGGCGGCCATCGCGTCGAGGCCACCCCCGCGGAGTCCCCACAGCGGCGTCGGCTCCATCAGCAGCGGTGCCAGCGCCCGGCTCATCGACGGACGCGGCGCCCCTGCGCCCCCATCCTTCTCCCGTGCTGCTGCGGTCGCTGTCGCTGTCGCTGCGGCGGCCCCTCCCGGGGACGCACCGGTGGCATCGCACTCCGCCACAGCCTCCGTGTCGGCGTCTGGCTCCGCCTTCACGGCGCTCCACCCCGCCGTCCCTGCTGCTGCTCTCGCGGTGGGCGGGCTCAGCGGGGAGGCCCCACTGCCCGCCGGCACCCACAGCTGCTGCTGCCATAGCCGCTGTACGGCGCGCCGCACGCCCGCAGCGTAGAAGCGCTCCTGCCCGCGGCCGACATCCTCCAGGTGGTCCAGCAATTCCTTTACAGCCGCGACGTGGCCGCGTGTGCCAGGTCGGTGGGCACTCAGCCGCGCGTGGCAGGACGCGAGGAGCTCTGCATCGATGCGGGCCCCAGCGGCGGACGTCGGCGACGCGGGCGCGTTGCCCACGACGCGGTCGTAGACGGAGGTCGGCCCATAGACGTCGCGTGGCGTCAGCGTGGAGCCCGGCGCTCTCGTGTGGCCGACGGCTGCCGGCGGCTCGCGGGTTAGGGAGGCGTGGTTGGCGATGTAGTTTAGCATCGTGACCTCGGTGAGCAGCACCACGAGGTGGACAGAGGAGGGGGCGGCGAGGATGCTGGCCGTCGACGCCGCCGCGGCGGCAGAGGCACTCTCGATCGCGCCAGCGGGTACGGCGCGGCTCGTGCTGCTGCTGCTACTGAAGTTGACGCTGCTCTGCCCGTGCGCACCGCGGGGGCCGGCGGCCGACACCACCGCGGCCCCAGCGGCAGATGGCAGCGACCCGGCCACGGCGCCCACGCCGGCGAAACCGTGCGGCGCTGCGGCGCGCTGCTGGGCGTCACTCGGCACGGGTTGAAGGCCGAACGGTGGGTGGCGGGCCGCGTTGCGCTCGTCGCGGCGGCGCCGCAGCAGGGCGTACACCTCGCCATTCGTCATGGGCGTTGCCTCCGACAGCACCTGCATCGTGGCCGGGGGTATCGTTCGGTGAACAGGGAGGGGGGCGGGCGACCACGCCTGTGTGTGTGTGTGTGTGTGTGTGTGTGTGTGTGTGTGTGCCGTGAAGTTGCGAGTGGATCTTGGGTTGAGTGAAGGTGCAGTACGACTGGCGTGCGTGTGTGCAGCGGTGTGGTGGCGCGTCGTGCCGCGGGGGAGGGGGGAGGGGGGGGCACGGAGCAGGACGTCAAGAGGCGATGGGTGAGCGTGTGTAGGAGGGAGAAGTGCGGAAAGAGGAGAGGCGCCTAGCACACACACACACACATGCTTGCAGTGCCGTGCCTGCAACGCCGATCGTCGCCACCGAGCTGGCAAGGGCCCCCGGGGGGGCTGAGGTTTTGGGTAGGGGGGGGGCGGCAGACTGTCCACTACGCTGTCAAATGTGCAAGAAGTGTGGGGAACGGACTGCACCACAGCCGTGCTGCGGGCTCCCTCCGAAGCCCTCTTCTGCACCCCGAGCCCCCCTCACTCATCGGCGCCGTCACCCTGCTACGAGCGATCTGTGGAACAGCACCCGTGCGTGTCTGTGTGTGGATGATGCTGCGTGGTGCCACACGGACTCTGTCCATTCCATGCATTCGAGTTGGCAGACTTGTTGCTGCGGCACACGCGCCGCGGACGCTCGGTATTTGACACGAACAACGACAACGACAGCGACGTCTACACACGCTGACGCACACACAACCACACGCACACACACTCCCACGCACGCGGTGCACGACGAGAACGACACAGACGAAAACAAAAGACACAAAGCGGTGTTGAGAGAGGGAGGGGGAGCTGAGTGACACGACACCATGGCGGGAGACTAAGAAAGTGCTGCGTACAGCGGGGGAAGGGGGGGGGCGGGGCGGTGACGCAGACGTGGGGGGAGGGCGGAGGCGAGGTGGGGAGACATGCTCCAGAGCCTGCAAGAGAAAGCGAAAGAGGCAGACCGACAGGCTCCTACGCTGAGACACACAAACACTCCTACACACGCACTCACACACGCGCGCGCGCGCGCATGTAAAGGTGTACCGGCCGCTAGAGCTCTGTCTGCGCTGGGGTCACGGCGCTGGTGGTGGCGGGCTCTGCAGCGTCCGGCCGCGCCGCTTCCACTGCTGGCGATGCGTCCCGCCCGCTGACGGGGCCGCGTGCGCTCGTCGTGCTCTTCTCCATCGCGGCGGCCGCGGCGGCGGCGGCGGCGGCCTCGCGTATGGCCTCCTGCAGCTCCGGCAGCACCGTCAGCGGCGACCGCGTCATGCTCTCCGGCAGCGAGTCGGGCAGTAGCGGGTGCACGGTGATGGTGTTCTTCACCCCGATTTCCACCACGCACCCACCAGGAATGCGAATGGTCGGCGACAGCTCCGGGATGACGTCCATGAAGAAGGAGAGGATCCCCTGCGCGGGCACGGCCGGGGCCACAACGAAGACCGGCGACTGCGTCCGCATGACCGCCATCAACGCGGGCTCCAGCCGCACATTCACCTGCCGGCAGCTCTCGCCGTTGGGAAATTGAATGCAGTAGGACAGCCGTGGGTCCGCACCGGACGGCGCGTGCTGCAGGTGGGCCACCGCCTCTTCGTGTGTTGCGTAGTGCACCGGGGGCGGAAGCGGGGCTGTGCGCCACGCCCCTGCCGCGGCGCCGTCCCGCGCATCCACGGTGAGCCCCGCCGCGTTGGTCGGCACACGGGCAGAGCCGCCGCCGCCATGCTGCGGCTGCTGCTTTGGGGGCGGCAGCGGACCACTGGGGCTGCCGACGGGGTTATTGTCACCGCTCACGTCGTACAGCAGCGCGGACAGCCGCGGGTACTTCTCCTTCACCCACGCCGCGGTGTGTCCGCTGAAGCGACCGAAGTTAATGTTGTCCAGCCCTGGCACAGGGCACAGCACCTCGTCGCCCAGCTCCTCCTCCTCCTCCTCCTCGTCTTCGCTGTCGGCATTGACATCCTCGGCCTCCGCGCTCTCTCCATCGCCGGCGTTGTCGGCAGCCCCCTCAGCCACGAAGAAGCCTACCCCCGCCGGTGACGCCTGCGTCACGTCGTCCGTCTGCACAGCCTGCAGCGACGTGTGCGACGGCGACGGCACTGGTCTCTCGGTGGCCGCCGCTGCATCGCGTCCGGCGACGACAAGCCCGGACGGCATCGTTGACGCCGAGGCACCGAGCACGCTGGGGTGTGGCACCTGACTGAGGTCGCCCCCCGCCATCGCGCGCAGCTCGTCGATCGACGTGTTGGGCGAGTAGCGGTGCAGCTTGCGCAACCCGCCGTCTGTGTTGGGGGTCGAGGGGTGGGGGTGGCTTGCGTGCGAGGCTTCGCGTGAGGCCGGCGCCGTCGCGGAGGCCCCGCCCGCCGCGCCGCTCTCACCGGGTGGGGGCAGCAGGCGACGCTCCGTCGTGGGCTCCGGCGTGGCGTGCACCGGGACGCGCGGTGCGGCGTCGCTGCCGGTGGTGGCGGCAGCAACAGGGGAGGAGGCGTCGCCGGCTGGACTCACAGCGCGACGCGGGGCTTGCACATCCCCAGCGGTGTTCGCGGCAGCGTCGTGCGCGTGCGGGGCGTGCGCAGCGGCCGCCGGCGTGGGGGTCGTCCTCGCCCGAGTCGCTGCGGCGTGTCCTGCGACGACGGGGCTGCCCGGCACCTGCAGGATGAGGGCGCCCTCATCCTCGGACGCGCCGCCCATCAGCGGGGCGAGGGTGCTGAGCACGCTGTAGTTGGTGGCATGCAGCACGACCATGTGCGGCACGTACCGGTCCTGTATGAAGTTCTTCAGCGCCACCGCGTATGCCTCACCCCGCCCCGTGAGCCGCTCCTCTCCACCGTAGACGTGGCGGCTGTCCCCGACGGTCTCGCCGGGTAGTGCGACGTAGATGGGGAAGGCGATGGGGTGAAGGTTCAGCAAGAAGAAGGCGATGCGGCTGCCCAGCCCGTTCGGTACGCGGTGCAGCATGACGTGGTGCTTCACGTTGATGATCTTGATGTACGCCATGCACTCGTCCGGCTCCAGCGTCTCGTACACCTTCTCGTACTGCAGGATGCGGCTGCGAAACTCAGCGATCACGGCGTTGACGTCCTTCACGTTCTTGAAGTCGTCGTTGTTGCACTTGCTACGCAGGATGTTCTCCGTCACGATCGTGTCGTCGGTGCACACAGACTCGATGAACAGAAGTCGGTACGGCAGGCCGCGCTTCTCGGCCTCCTCCTGGAAGTAATCGCGCAGCCAGGCGCGCCGCTTCCGCGTCGTGTTCGTGGCGTCGAGGATGCCGACAGCGAGGGCGTGGGAGCCGATGAAGCCCAGCAGGTCCTCGCACGCGAGCTCTGCCATGCGCTCGCGCAGCTGCGCGCCCTGTGGGTTGTCAGGGTCGAAGAAGTTCGCCCCCGCCGTCCCCTCGACGCCGAGTAGCTGTCGCCGGTAGTTGCCCGCGTTGAACACCTTGCATGGCACACCCTTCCAGTTCATGTACCGAACCAGCCTCTTGCTGATGAAGCTCTTGCCGCGGCCGGGTAGCCCGACCATGCAGACGATGATGGAGACGGTGTCGCACACGGTGGTGTAGCTCGAGTGGTGCAGGGTGGCAAGGTCGACGGGCTCGTGCAGGACCTCCTCCAGGAAGGACTGCTCCTCCGCGGCACGGCGGCTGTGGGCGGGGGGCGACGCCGTGTTGGGCGTCAGCAGGACCGGCACGACGCGCGCGGGAACGTCAGCGATGTTCACGGCGCTCTGGCCGTCCGCGCGCTGCGACAGACCTGCCGCCGCCACCGTCGTCGCCGTCGCCGGTGCTGCCGCCTTCGGTGCCGCCGCGGCGGCGGGGCTTACGCTACGGTTGCCAACGCTGCCGCCCCCGCCCCCTCCTTCTTCCTTCACGATAGCCGGTGCGGACGCTGCGGGCCCTGCACCTGCTGCTGCTGCTGCTGCTGCGCGTGTGTCGCCGCCGCCGCCGGCAGACGCGCACGTGTCGGCCACCGCCTGTGTGCGATTGGGCTGCAGCAGCGGCTGCGGCGGGGTCGGCGAGGCGGATGTGCCGCGGGCCGGCTGCTGCTGCGGTTGTGGCTGCTGTGTCGCACCGAAGGCGGCCATGCGGTAGTGGTGGTGCTGCTCCTCCAAAGACTGCAGCCCCATGTCGTACAGGCTGCTGCTATCGCGATGATTATGCGAGTAGCTCGTGTTGCTGGGGGCGGTGCCGCCGCCGAAGCCCACGCGCATCGAGGCAGTGCCAGAGATGAAGACGGGCGACGTCATGTCATCCTGGCTTGGCAAGACGCCGTAGGAGGGCAGGAGGGCGGGGGTGTTCACCGTGGGCACGTTCGCGCCCATCGCCTGGCTGGCCGTCATGGTCAGCGTCGACGTCGCCGCACTGCCGCCCTCCATCACCATCGCATTGGCGCCCGTGCCGGCTGACTCCCCCGACTGTGCTGTTGTGGCCGCGGACGCACCCGCTGACGTGGCCGGATCGTGTCCGTCCACGGCGAGGAGCCGCAGGGGGCGCAGCATGCGTGCGGGCGAGACATCCGGGCCGGTGGTGGCCGTCTGCGCCGATGCAGCGGAGGCTGTGGTTGGTGCGGTCAGGCTCATGTCGGGAGACAGGGCATCGGTGTGCGGCCGCGGCAGCCGCTGGTACGCCGCCGTGGGCTGACGCACACGACTCTGCGTCGGCGCCAGTGTGGGCGGCGTGCACGAGTTGCTCGTGGCGGCGGCCGCGGACAGCGACTTCACCGCTGCGGCGGCGCCTTCTGCACCGCCGGGTGCCTCGCCGGGGAAGCTGCCGGTTGCAGTGGTTTGCAGCGAGCGGCTGCGCCACCGCGTTGCCAGCGGCGTGCCGGGAGTGCTATCGCTGGCGCTGCTCCGGGCGTGCTCTTGTCGGGGCAGCGTTTGTGTGTCTCGGCGCCGCAGGCCGCGGCGGCCCAGCAAGAGGCTCTCGATGCCCTCCATCTCCGCCTCGCCCAGCGGCGCGGCATCGCCCTCCCCTTCCTCCGCCTGCTCGTCCCCACCCACCGCTGCGCTCGCCAGGACGCTGCCACTACCACCACGAACACCGCCACCACCCACGCCGTCCGCGACGAGGTACGACCGACGAGCCGCACCTCTCCGAGCGGTGCCACCGCCATCGTCGTCGTCGTCCGCTTGCGCCACATCGAACTCCGTCACGCCACCCCCGAGGTACGCCGGCGCCGCGACCACCGGCCGCTCCACCGCACGTGTGACCGACCCCGCCGCTGCGGCCGACGACGAAGCCGGCGATGGCGCGGTGATGCCGCTGCCCAAACTCGTTGTGCCGAAGCTGCCGGCGCCAGTGGTCATCGCGTGACTCGCCACGCTGCCCCGCGTCCGCAGGGGGCCCGGCAGCGGCACGCCCTCGTCTATCGGTGTGCCCCCCTCCCGACCGCTGCTGGAAAGCGGTGGCAGCGCGTCGATGATGGGCGGCAGCATTGGGGTCGTGCCGGGGCTGCGGGGCACGCCAGCAGGCCCACCGGGCGCCGCACCCGCGGGGGAGACCGCACGTGGCGGGGAAGTCTGGGCGGCGATGGGCATGTGCGGCGGCGTCGCGAGGCTGCTGGAGCTGCCCAAGCCCGCAGTGGATGCGGTCCTCCGGCCCGCGACGAGGAGCGGCTTCGACTCCGCCGCGATCATGCCGCGTGCGTGTGCGGCGGCAGAGGAGTCGAGAGGGGAGAGGAACACCGGCCGCTGCGGCGAACTGCCGTGCGGTGTGCTGCTGTAGCGCCACTGCGGCGTGGTCGCGGCTGACGACGTCGAGGCCGCGAAGGCGTCGATCGTGTTCATGCTGTGGTTCGTTACCGTGGAGCGGGACAGCGGTGCGGCTGCGGCGCCGGAGGCGTTGTGCGGCGAGCGTGTGAGCGGCGAGAGCTGCTGCTGCTGCGGGCGTGATATCGCGCTTGCTTGTGAACCCGCGGCGATGGTCGGCATACTCAGCGCAGGGGCCGCGGTCTGTGACGCCGCCTGCAGCTGCCGCGGTTCGGTGCGCGTCGGCTCGGCACCCCGCGGCGTTGCCGTCCCTGGACGCGAGGGGCCGGCACCGGCTGCATCTGCGGCGCGTGCAGCGCTGAAGCGCAGCGCCTCCGGCGTGACGGCCGCGTCCTCGCTCTCGCTCTCCGCGTCGGTTGCGATGCCCGACGTGAGGGTGGCCGGATGCCCGAGGAGGGCCGGTGGCAGCGGCTGCGGCAGCGGCGGCGTCGACGTCGTCGCGGGGGAGGCGGACATCGCAAGCGAGTCGGACACGGTGCGGCGCTGCTGTGTCTGCGTCTGCGTCTGCGTCTGCTGCTGCTGCTGCTGCTCCGCCGCCACCGACATGGGCAGCCGCGGCGACAACTCTGCGGAGGCCGTGATGGCGTTGCTCGCCCTCGGCGTGCTCGTGATGGGCGCCCACAGCTGCGGCGACTCCGCGCCCGCATCGTGCGGCGCTGGGGCGCGGGGCAGGGAGAGGTCCGGCGTGCTGTCCACGCTGCGCTTGGCGGCCGCCTTGGCGAGCGATGGCGTGGAGTCCGCCGTGTCGACGGCTGCGGGTCTCTCCCGGTGCGCGGAGCTGGAGCGGCCGCCGTCCGTGTCGTCGCCCGTGACGGAGTCCGCGACGCCAGCGCCGCCGCCGCCGCCGCCGGCCTTGCCCTGGGCGAGGTGCTGGTTGCGGATCACCGTCAGCAAGTAGCGGCCCACCCCGCTGTGTCGATTTGCCGCGGCGCAGTCGAGTGGGGTGCGCCCGCTGTTGTCCACCGCGACCACGTCGGCCCCAAAGGAAAGCAGCACGCGCACGATTGCCTGGTTGCCCTCCCCGGCGGCGACGTGCAGCGGGGTGCAGCCGTTGTAGTCGCGGTCGTTCACGTTGCACAGACCCTCCTGCAGGAGGTACTGCAGCTGCGACGCGTTGCTGGCTCGCACGAGGGCAAACACGTTGCGGGCGGTCGCTTCCTTCTGCAGGAGGCCGAGCTGCCGGTGCAGCCGCAGCCGGCGCCGCTTCAGCTCCGCAATGAGGGCGGCACGGTGCTGCTGCATGGCGACGGATGCGGCGAGGGGGTCGCGCAGCGCGGCCGCCGCCGCCGCAGACCCCGTGAACGAACCCGCCGCCGCCCTGCCTGCGGCGAGGAAGAGGGAGGCGTTGTTCACGAAGCTGCCGCCCAGGGTGGCCATGCTCGCGTTGGGGTTCGCCGCCATGCTGCCGTGCAGGCCGCTCAACCCGAGGTTGTTGGGGCCGGCGAAGGACGCCGTGGTGACGCTCGTTGTGCGGGAGCCGAGGGCAGTGCCGACGTTCAGCACGTGCGCGTTTGCCGCCGCGGCCGCCTGCTGCGCGGCCTGGGCCTGCGGCTGGGCGGAGTAGAGCAGCGAAGCCGCCGCTGAAGCTGCGGTGGACTGCCCAGAACCGATCGGGCTGCCGAACGCCGAGAAGGACGGGGACGGCGCGCCGAGGCCGGAAACCTGCGACGGCGCCGTCAGCGACCGCATCAGCGTCGCACCACGCAGCGCCCCACCACCCGTCATCGCACTCTGCTGCTGCTGCTGCTGCTGCTGTTGCTGAAGGACAAGCGCGTCCTCCTCCGCGCTCGTGGCAACGCCAAAGCTGCGCCGCTGCCGCGCGTGTGCGTCGGGTAAGCTGCTGAGGTGCGAGGCCGGGCTGGCCACGGCGCTGCTTTTATGCACGGAGCCGCCGTCTCCACCGTGCATGGCGAGCGAGGCCGCGACGGCGGCCGCGGACGCGGAGGCGCTCATGTCGGGCAGCCCACACGCGTACGCCCGTCCCCAGTCGACCAGAGCATCCTCGGCGGTGCTGTCGGCTGCTGCCGCTGTGGATGCTGACGCGGAGCTGACGCAGCGTCGTGCTCCGCCGGCGCCGGTGTGGTCGCCGACGACGCTGGCGGGGCCGATGCCGAGCGACTGCATCGCCTCCTGCATTCGGGCATCGTCGATGCGCTGCTGGTGCAGCGCCATCTGCGCCTCGGTGCTCGTGAAAGCGCGGTCCATCGCCGCCGCCGCGAGCACAGACCCGTCCTCGTCCTCGCGCGCGGCGCAGGAGCCCTGGTACGGGGACGTGCGACCAGAGCTCTGGTGGGAGTGGGCCAGGCTGTACATGCTGCTTTCCTCCCCCGAGGCGAAGCTCGCCACGCGTAGCAGGTTTGTGTTCGCACCACCGCCGCCGCCTGCAGGCGCGTCCCCGGTGCTTGTGCCGGGTGCCGTGTTTGGGTTGGAGACGTGGTGCTGCGGCGGCGGCGGCGGCGGCGGCTGTCGCGGCGGCGTCTGCAAGGACGCGGCGGTAGCAAAGGATAGGGGCCCACGCGTGCCCGTCTCGTGGGACGCAGGGGGCCCTGCCGTGGCCGTCGGCGCAGAGGCGGGCACGGCTGAGCCCGGCGCCGCCGCTGCATCGCTCGTTTTCGGGCCGGTGGCAAAGCCGTGCAGGCCCCCGAAGTGGTGCCCCGCTGCGACGTGCGTGTGCGACTGCGGAAGCCCAAAGTGCTGCTGGTGGTGCTGCTGCTGTTGCTCGTGTGAGAGCGGTGGCGACGCTCTTCGCCACTGCTGCGGCTGCGGCTGCGGCTGCGGCTGCGCTGGGCCGGGCGGCGCCGTCCCCTCCGTTGGGGTCGACTCAGCTCCACCATTGCCGCCCCCGCTGTCAGCAGCGCGCGGTGCGGCGGGGACACCGGCCTTCTTGTCTACTCGCAGCGCGAGCGGCGCGGTCACTGCTGCCGCCGTGTCGGGGGGCACCAGCACCCGCTCCAGCTCCGTCGTGGGCGTCACAGCCGGAGTTGCGTTTCGCGAGCTGGTATGCGTGGTCCGCGACGTGGTGCTTTCGCTGGGCAGCGCCGCGGGCGCAAAGGACCCGGACTGTAGCTGCACGCCCACCGGCGACCCCGACACGGACGGGCTCGTGCCACTCGACAGCCGAGCCAGCACCAACGGTGCGTCAATGCGCGTTGGTGCCGTCGTCATGGGCGACCCACGCGGGAAGACGACGGCGGTGCTTGGGGTCCCGGGTGCCCGCTCAGAGGTGGACGAGGTCGGGGTGATGAGGTGCTCCGGCGGTGCGTTTGCGGCAGGGCTCGTCATCTCTGCGTGCGGGCTCGAGCCGGTCCGCTGCGCCCGCGCCGCCATCGCCGCCCCCATCGCCGCGGTTGTCGGCACATTCGCGAAGAGCGGCGCCGGCGCGTTGCGGAGGCGGCGGCGGTCCACCGGGGCCTCACGCGAGGTCGCACCGGCGCGACGCTGGCGCGGCCGGTTCTTCGGCGTGTTCGCGGACGGCACCTGCTGGAACGCCGCCCCCGCGGCGGCGGCCGCGGCAGCCGGGGCTGCACCCCAGTGCCACGCCTGCGCGCTGGCCGACATGCCGACCGGCGTGCTGCGCTGCTTGCGTCGTACGCGCGGCACACTGCCGGTCCCGGCCCGCACGCGGGTGCCACCGGCAGACCCGACAGCACCGCCCCCTGCGCCACTCATGCCAACGGGAGAAGCGGTGCTGGCGGGGCTGATCGCGATGTAGACGGGGTTGTACTGCGCTGCCCCCACCGGGAAGTGACCGTGGTGCCCGCCGACGGCGCCGGGCGAGATGGGGGCGTGGCGGCCGCCGGTGGCGAAGAGGCCGGCGCTGCCGTATAGGAGCGTCTCGTGTGGGGAGGTCAGCGGGCTGCTCAGGCCGGTGGAGGGGGAGGCGGGCGAGTACACGTCCGCGCTGCCATGCCGCGAGCGGGTCCCGTGGCGGTGCCGCCCCCGCACACGGTCGTGGACGGGCAGCGCTGCCTCCGCTGTGGCCGTCGTTGTGCTGCTGCCGCGGCGTGCGTGGGTCGCGACCGACACGCTGGGGACGGCCGACGACGGCGTGCCGCCGCCGCTGCCGCCGCCCCCGGTCGTCGGCGTCGCGGAGGACCCCGTGCGAGTGTGCGGCCCGGGGCCGCCGCTTCCGATGCCGCTGCCGTTGCCACCACTCGTGCTGAGGCGCGACTCGTGCTGCTCGGTGGGGCTGTACCCTGTGGGGGTGGTCATCGCCACGGGGCTGCTGCCGCCTGTGGAGAGGTGTGTGGAACGCGCGGGGGGCCCGAGCCCGATGTCGTCTGGGCTGGGCGGGCTGGGCAGATCGACGTCGTCGTCGCCGGCCATCCAGCCCTGCTGCAATGGCTGCCCGTAGTACACCGGCGAGGCTGCGGGGTGGTGCAGCGGGTGGCCGCGGCCGTGTCCATGACGGTGCGTGTCGCCCGAATGCGGATGCTGACGTCGCTGGTGACTCTGGTGGCTGCTGTGCCGGTGGTCGGCGCTTCCGCTGCCGGCCGCATCCACCTCGCTGGCGCTGTGCGGGTGGGTAAGCGCAGGTGAAGCGCTGGGCTCGCTCATGGTGCGGGACAGAGAGAACTGTGAGGGGGAAGGAGTGTGTGTGAGTGGGTGGGGGGGGTGCAGCAGGGGACGGTGCGCAGACACACGCAACAGCCCACGAGAAGAAGGGTGCTGACTGCTGCACAACTGCTGAGCAAGCAGGGAGGGGAGGTAAGCGGCGGTGGAAAAGAGGACTGCGTGCACAATCACCCGAAGCGCACGTCAGCAACGTGGATCAACGTGCCAAGCGCAGCGTCGACGGCAGCGCCCAGGCTGCGCACGGCGACGTCAGACACGGGAGAGCACGAGTGAGAAGGGTGCCAGATCAACAGACTGGCGGGCAGGGGAGAAAGGAAAGAGAGGAGCACAAACAAGACAAGCGAGCGGGCGAGGTAATCGAAAGCGGGTGAAGATCAGCAGCAGGGGCCCGACAGAAAAGACCTTTTTTGAGGGGTGAGGCGTGTCGACAGCGCTGACGTCACGCTTCGACCGTGCTGGACGAGGGGGGGGGGGGCGACGGTGGAGGGGGGGGGGGGCGAAGAGCGGGGGAGCGGGGGGATGGGGGAGGGGGGAGGGGGGCGGTAGTGCGGGACGCGTCAAGCGCACTGTACTTGTGTCTGTGAAAGGCTGAGGGTGCTGGGAGGAGGAGGATTGCGGGTGATGTCCTCTACAGAGCGTGCGTGCGTCTGGGGTGCGTGCCTGTGCGCTACAGAGAAAAGGCAGCGGGCCGGTGAGTGGTAGAGGTCGGACAACAGCGGTACATACACAAACACACACACGCGCGCGATGTGAACGGGGGGTCCTTGCACGTGGCTTGACCCGCGTTTGCGTGAGCGTGTGGGTGCGTGTACGCTCTGTGTGTCCGCAAGACAGCGTCGACAGCGCGCCAAGTGGCGTCGCTGCACAGCTCCTACGCTTGTCTGGGTGAAGCAGCAAAGGAGCTGAGGCCAAATCGCGTGAGAGAGATGTCAGTGGGTAGGCGTAACGTCCGGTGTGGGTACGTGTGTTTGTGTTTGTGTTTGTGTGGGTGTGTGTGTGTGTGTGAGATGTCTAGTGGTAGGATACGTGAGGGTGCTACAGGATGGTGATGACGTGCCAACGATATCGTGTGGACGACACCTGCGCGGCGATCGAGAAGGCGCACGTATTGGACAGCCGGTATCGACCCGTTTGTGTGTGTGTGTGTGTGTGTGTGTGTGTGTTCGTGTAGGAAGAGGTTGGGGGCATGCGGAGGATAGAGAGAGAGCAGCTGCAGGGCAGGAGAGGCGGAGTGGGCACGGGCAGGCACGTCCGTGGCGCAGAGGCGTGAGCCGCGCCATCGTAGCGGCGCGCGAGAAGGGGGCAGGCGGAGGGTGAGGCGCAATCGCGCGGCGGCGCAGGGCCTGAGAGAGAGAGAGGGGAGGGGATCTACCTTTGGTTGTTTGTGTGCGTGCGTGTCTCCGTGTTGCACAGGCGTGATGGAGGACACGAGATGTACCCACAAGCAGAAGAAAAACGGAGAAACAACGGGCACGCGCGAAGACGACGCACGCCGGCACGCACACGCACGCAGTTGGCGAGAAAGCCAAGCGGCAAGCCAGAGCGCATCGTCTCTGGCCTTGTATGTATGAGGATGTATGCACGTCCGGGTGAGCTTGTGTGACTTCACTCATCTAGGCCTCCATCAAGCGTGGGGGTGGTCGCATGACATGCATCGCCTTCATCGCCTCCCGAGTCTATCCTCAACCCTTCCCCCCTCCCCTCCCCGCACCGTGGGCCTTTTAGAAGAAGAGGTTGAGCAGAAAGGCAATCCACAGCACGGCCATGCGCGTCGCGTACACGCTCATCACCGCACGCCACACCCGCCCCGACGCCACCGCCGCCGGTGCGACATCGACCTCCGTGGCGGAATCGGCGAGGGCGTACGTTGCGAGCGGCGCCGCAGCTGCACGCGCCGGCAGCGTCCGACTGCGCCTCACCCCGCCGCCACCCAAGTCCGCCGTAGACACCGGCGTGACGTTCACCGTCGTCCACGCGTGCGGCAGCACGACGCTGTCGTTGTCGACGCGCCGCACGGGCGGTGTGCTGTCTGCAGCCCACCACGACGACGGCTGCGCCAGCCACATCAGCTCCACACTGCGCTCATCCACGAACGCGATTTCGACCAGCGTCAGCGCGAGCGCCGTGACGACGCACCACAGGCGCGGCTGCAGTAGCACGTGCAGATACAAGGAGGCGGGCACGACGGGGTCGCTGCGGTGTGTGTCGGGGTCCATGGCTGCTGCCAGGGCCCGCCCGGCCTCCGTCGTGGCTGCAGCGGCGGCCGCGCTGGCGCTCTCGCGGTACCGCATCGACCCATCTTCGCCATCGCTGCGGCTCTTCCTGTTACGTGCGCCATTTGCGGAGGCTGCAGCCGCGCCACAGCCGCGCCAGCACGCGCGTGCGAGCTGGCAAAGTGTATTGCACATCCACTGCATCGCGCGCCGCTCGGCGTAGTCGGCTGTGCGGGTGAGAAAGTTGTCCGCAGAGAGACCGCCCTCGAGCGTGCAGGTGGGGAAGAGGAGGAGCGGCAGCGGAAGCGGGGCACCGCGCGGCCGGCTGGCACCACCCGCCACACTGCTCACCGCCGCGCCGCGTCCCGCACCACCGGCGCCCGCGAGCGGACTCGCCACCGCTGCCCCGCGCAGACGCCACTGCGGAGGGGCGTGCCGCCCTGCGGCGCTGGCGCGTCCGGCGTTGGGGCTGCCCGCGACGCTCGCGTGGTGTGCCAGCAGCGGGTTGAAGCGCGCCGTGCCCCCGCCGGATGCGCCGCTGCGTCCTTGCGGCGAGAAGAGGTTCCCGCTCGACGGGGACAGCAGCGTGCCCTCCATGACGGCGCCGTCAAAGCCGGGGTAGTGCGCGTCCGTGTAAGAGCCCTCCCGCCCGCGGGGCGAGGGCAGGTTGGAAAGCGAGCTGTTCAGCGGTCCGCCACCGCCACCGCCAACCCACCCGTAGGTCTGCCCGTACGTGGCACCGAGCCCGGCGTGTCCGTAGCTAGCGCCCAGGCTTAGGCTGTAGTTGAGCGGGTCGCGCCGGTGGCGGTTGTACGGCGTGTACGTGGCCGCAGCTCCCCCGAACGTATGCCCGGCGCCGTCCAGCAACTCGTCCCGCATCAGCGCCGCCACATTCGTGTACGTGCCACCAGCAGAGGTGCCAAGCGCGTCGTCTCGCGAGAGCGGCGAGCTGGCGGTGGCGAAGAGGACGGAGCGGGAGGTTTCGTCGACGTGCGCGTCCATCCCGGCGTGGCGCGGGCGGTGGCCGGCAGCCGCGGGGCGCCGTGCGGAGGTGGACAAGCTGCGCGGGCCCCAGTAACCCCGACCCCCACCACCACCACCGGTACTGGAGGACGCGTTGTCGTCACTGCTGACGTGGCCCCCCGCACTGCCACTGCGCGGGGGCCCTCCCGGGACGCGCCGCCGTGCGGCTCCCCCGCCACTCACACTCCCTTCGCCACCGGTGAAGTCGCCGTCGGCGTGCTCGCGTCGCAGCCAGCGCCGGCGCTGCACCATCCAGTAGCGCTCCGCCACGCCCCACGGCACGGGCGCGTAGCCCGTGATGACGAGCAGCAGACAGAGAAAAAGCATCAGCGCCGTGTGGTAGGGCTGCAGCAAGGCGAGAAAGACGGCGGCGGCGGGGTGGCCGGTCTCCAGCACCGGCAGCAGCTGCGCGGCGACGCCGGCGCCTGAGCCCGCAGCGGCAGGCGAAGCGGAGATGTTCGGTAGCAGCGCGAGGAGAAGCACGGCGGTGCGCGCTGACGCTGCCGCGGCGGCTGCACCGCCCTCCGCGTCGCCGCCCGTGTACGGCGCTGGGAAGGGCACCGTCATGGCCAGCAGCGCCAGCAGCGCCACGCCAGCCGCCAGTGCGCCGAGGAAGACGTGCACGCGCTGCAGGTAGCGCAGCGTGGACACGAACCGCGGCCGGTAGGTCGCCGCGTCGTAAAGCCAGTAGAAGCGGCTGTGCGCCATGGCCGTTCCGCTGGCGCTCGCCGCCGCCGCACCGGATGTGGTGCCGTCCTGCCGCCGTCCCCCGCCACGCTGCCTCTCCTCGCCGCTGCGGCCGTACAGCAGCCGGGCCCAGCGCCGCGCCCGCCGTGCCTCCTCCTTCGCTTGGGCGTGGCGCAGCTCCTCCTCCACGCCGTACCGCGCGAGGAGGTCGGCGTGATGCGCGTGGTCGAGGAAGAGACCGTTGGGCTGCTCCACGTAGCGGTGGGCCCGCAGCGGCGGCCGCCCCGCCGCGGCACCGCCGCCCCCGTGCGACGCAGCGAGCGTTGGGGCCGCAACGGCCTCAGTGGCGTCCGCCTTGTCTGGCGTGTCCGCTGCGCCGCTCGTGCCGCTGCCCTCGCCGATGGAGTCGCGCGCCCTGTCGGACACGGACGTGGACCCACACGCTGGCGGTACGGCGGCACCCGTCACCGGCGTCACCGCAGCAGAGGCATCTGCGGCAGAGGGCGGCGGTGGAAGGCGGCGCGGTGGTGGTGAGAGTCGCACGACGGCACCGCCACCATCGCCTCCGTCGCCGGCCCGAAAATCGGGGCGACTCTGCAGCACGTTGACGGAGGTGGTCCCTGCGCCACTGCTGCGCACCGACGGGCGCACAATGACCTCCTCCAGCACGTTGCCCGCTGCGCCGGCCTCGCTGCCGGCGTGGCCGCCCCAGTGGCTGGCGCTGCTGCGGAAGCCGCGCTCAAGCTGCGTGTCTGCCGCGCTGGTAAGCGTGCCACCTGTTGGCGCGAAGCTCGCCTCCCAGCCCGCGCCCTCGTCCTCCTCCTCCTCCGCGTCCCCCGCGTCCACGGCAGGGTCGCGCGGCTGCTCCGCCTTCCCGCGCGTTCGCTTCACCGGCAGCGGCCGCGTGCCCCGCCGCCCGGGCCGCGAGGCCGTCGCCGCGGGTGGCGGCGTGGCCGAGTGCTTTGGCACAGGGCTGTTGCTTGCGACGTACCACGCCTGCAGCTGGCTCGGCACACACTCCTCCTGCGAGTCGGCGTCGCTGTCCGCCCCGATGGGGGTCTCCGCCTTGGCGCGCCGCGACGGCTGGCCACCGAGCGAGGCGGCGGCGTCGCCGCGGGTGAAGACGGCGCTGTGCTCAAAGTCGAGGGCGCCGCGCTCTCGGAAAAACCGGCGCTCCTGCCGCTCGCGCTGCCGGCGCCGCCACTCCGCCCGGGCCGCGGCGGCCTCGGGGCTGTCGCCGTCGATGCCGAGCCCCGCGCGATGCCCGACCTGCGCGCGGAGGTGGGCGGCGAACGACCAGGCGGACTTGCGCGGCCGCGAGCCCTCCGCTGCGGTGGCGGCCGCGTCAACACCGCCAATGAGCCCAGGCGCGGCGTTCATCAGATCCTCCATCGCGCTGTAGTCGGCGTCGCTCGCATCCGTTGTAGAGGTCGTGCTGGAGGCGGAGTCGCTCTCTTCGAAGAGCGTCGTGGGGTCGCGGTAGCCGGCCGCCGAGGCACCGGCGGGGTTGTGCCGCATGACGAGCGCTCCGGTGACGGCGCCTGCGCGTGCGTGCGTAGGAGTACGTGTCTGGGTGTGTGTGGGTGTGGGTGGGTGGGTGGGTGGCTGTGGGTGTGTGTATAGGTGTTTGCGATGTCTATGGAGGGGGGTGCGTCTATGCAGCGACGATGTCACGTGTTGGAGAGATGGGGCTAAGAGGGGAGGTAGGCTATGGGCGTGTCGATGTGCTTACCGTCAGCGCACCTGCGCGTGCGTGCGTGCGGGGGTGACGAGCGGTGGAGAAGGCAAGTGCGAGTGGAAGAGGCGCAGAGGCGAAAGCAGCAGAGCATCGCCGCAAGGGCCGCCTATGCACGACACGAGCGGGCCCACCCACCCACCCACCCCCCCCTCTGCGACGACGACACACGCAGCCGTGGGAATACAAACGAGAAGGCATCCACAACACGCGACGCACACCCACGCACCCACACACTCGTCAAAGGACAGCAGTAGGTGGGGGAGTCAGATGCGCAGCCTGCGCTCGTGGCGAGGAGAAGCTTCAGCTTTCTCCTTCACAGACTCTCCCTCTGACGGGAGCTACCAAGGACGCGAGATGCTCCCAAGGGAGACCAGCGGCGATGCGGTGACGGCGAAGGGAGGGGAGAGAGGACATTGAGCAGCCGTGGTGCGACTCACCCACCCCATCGCGTTGGACCGCCCCCCCCCCCCNAAGGGAGACCAGCGGCGATGCGGTGACGGCGAAGGGAGGGGAGAGAGGACATTGAGCAGCCGTGGTGCGACTCACCCACCCCATCGCGTTGGACCGCCCCCTCCCCCCTGCCCATCTCCTTCCCCCTCCTCACGGTTGCGCTGCGCCGCTACCACGGCACGCGAGCACGCTGCTCCTGCTGGATGCGCTGCACCTGCGCCTGCAGGACCTGGTTGACGGCGTGCGGTGGCGAGGTCACATGCGCGGCCGGTGGGGCCGCCGCTGCAGACGCCTCGCCGCGTGCCCGGTTCAGCCCCTCGTCCACCACCGCACGCGTCGTCTGGAAGGGCAAGGGAAACGACGGCGGGGCACCCGTGGCGGTCCGCGTTGTTGCCGTGGCAGCCGTCGTGGTGGTGGTGGTGGTGGTGGTGCCGGCGGTGGGGAGCGCGGCGGCGGGTGCCCGCTGCGATGGCGGCTGCCCTCTCGCAGGGTGCCGAGTCGCGCCACTGCGGCTGCTGGTCGAGGTGCTCGTCAAGCTCAGCTCACTCCACGCCGCTGCCGCTGCTACGAACACGGACGCGGGTGCTGTGGTTGCTGCAGCGGGAACGAGGGCGCCGAGCTCGTCAGGCTGACCCGGCGCCTTGTGCCTCCTCAGGCCGTCGTGTCCTGCACCAGCGCCGCGGTACGGCGACCCGCGTCCGGCAGCCGCTGCAGGCTGGCCGATGGCTGTCGTTTCGGCGGAGGCGGCCGGCAGTGTCACGGCGTACGAGCTGTTGCCCATCGCGGACGCAAACGAAACCTCCGGCGCACCGGCCGCCGCAGACGGCGCCACTGCGGAGAAAGCGGACGTCGCCGCCGCCGCCGCCGCGGCATCGTCGGCGTCCGCCATGCACTGATGCGCGCGCAGAGCCGCCGCCAGTGCGGCCTGTACTTCCACCGATGCCCGCGGGGGGAGAAGGCGGCTGGGGCCGTGAGCAGCACCAACGTCTTCCACAGGCGCCGTGTCGTCGCGCGCGCGTGATGTAGAGTGTGTGTCGCTTGACGTGTACCGTGTCGTTGCCGTGCTCGCCGTGCTGCCGCTGCCGCTGTTGCCCCGGCGCCGCTGCGTGTCGAGCACCGGACGCGACTTGCGTGTTGGGGCGTGTCGGTACACCTCCGCGGCGTGTGCGACGCTCGGGGTTGCCTGCGCCGCACCGGGTCGCAGCGCGGACGGCGTGGCCGAAGACGTCGAGTCCGACGACGACGCGGTGCGCAGCGAAGATGGCAGCGACGGCGAGGCAGTGGAGGTGGAGGCGATCGATGAGGTCGAGGTGCCGAGGTTGCGGGTGGACGGGCCGGAGGCGGCGTACCGCACGCGCGGGTCCGGCGACGGCGCGACAAGGGCGAGTGCGACGTCCACCTGCGGCTCAGGCGGCGACGCGGCCGTCTGTGCCGCGGCTGTGAGTCCCTTCATCAACCCCGCTGCTGCCGCTGCGGCGGCTGATGATGCCCTCGCGCTGCTCCTGCTGCGACGGCGAGGAAGGCTCGCTGGCTGCGATGCCGCGCCACCACCGAACTGCCGGACCCACTCGAGCACGAAGCTCATGACGGGGTCCCGCACCGGTGGCGGCACCGACGGAGCGGACGAGGCTGCGGCGGCGGCGGCGGCGGCAGATCGAGTTGCCGACGCCACGTGCGATGGCGAAGGAGGCAGTGACAGCGGCTGGGGTGGAGGCGCCGCCGGGGGTGGAGGGGGCGGCGGGGCCGCCATGCCGCTGGTTGCGCGGCTAGGCGATGCCTCGGGGCTTGGCACAGCTGCGAGGTCTGCAGATGGCTTGGGCGTGGCGGTTCTACGGTGGGCGACCACGTCGCGGGCCACAACGCGGAGCCGCTCTACTGCGTGCCGCTGCTCTTCCTCGCGGTCCACCAAGCCCGCACGCTGCTGCTGCTCCTGGTCGCACAAACTCCTTAGCAGGAGCAGCAGGAGCGTCGGCGAGATCGCGGATGCAGGCGCTGGCGTGTCGTGCGGGGTTGGGGGCGTGTTGGGTACATCCGCCGCGACGGCCGGGGCCGCAGGGGAGCCCGCGGCCCACCCAGTCACCTCGCTCGACACCAACGGAGGCGGCGGCGGTGGTGGCAACGAGAGCGCTGGACTGAGTGACACCGATGGCGCACCAACAGACACACGTGCCACGGCGTCCGCTGGCACCTGCGGAAGCGACAAGGCTGCCGTTGCCGCTGCCAACTCGGGCTCTGCCCGACTGCCCGCACCGTCTTGCATCTTCGAAATCTCGATGGACTCCATCGCGGGTGCATCCTGCAGGGGCAGCGTCGGCGCCTCCGTCACGGTCTCCGTAGGTCGCCGTTCCACCTGCACAATCACGTCGCGGCGGTCTTCCATCGCGAGCCAAGGGCTCGGCAGCTGCTCCTGCTGCATCGGCGGGTACCATCGGCGTGGCCCATCGCCAGCCACACCTGCCCCCAGCCCCGTCATAACGTGCTGCATGGCGGGACTGAGGTCTACGACGACGCGCACCTCCTGCGCCGCAGGGGTGGCGCTCCCGCCGGCTGCGCGCGACGGCGGCTGCAGCGGTACGAGTACGGTCGCCATCGCAGGTGCGACGGGGGTGGCGGTGCTGGTGGCGGCATCGGCGCCCTGCCCGTCCACCGCGGGTGGCGCAACGGCTAGCACAGCTGTCGTCGCCCTTCCGGATGCGCCGCCCGCATCTGTACGATCCGTGGCGCCGTCGGGATGCAGCACATCGTGCGCGACGCCCACCGCGGGGCTGCCCGTCTCCGCCGCGTCCTCCAGCCAGGCGGTGGCCGCGAAGCGGGGAATACGGACGTGCTCGTGACGCGGCTGCGGCTTGTCCGATGCCGCTGTGGCGGCGGCGACGGCGGGGTGGCGGTGATACGACGCTGCGTGCGACTGCGCCAGAGCGGCGTACACGGCGTCCTGCAGCGTAGCCTCCGCCAGCGCCCGGGCCAGCTCGTCGTCCATGCCCACCACCAGCTGTGTCACAGGCGACTGCGGCGTGGGTTCTGCTCCCCGTGGTGGCGATGTTCGTGGCGATGCTGCGGCATCGAGGCGACTGGCCAACATCAGACGCAGCAGCTCGTCTTCGATAGCCGCCATGAGGCGCCGCATTGGGTCTGCGCCATGCGTCTCGAGCACACTCTGCACAGTCGTCGCGTCCACGAGCTGGCGCAGCACCTCGGCCCTGCGCACCGCGGCTGCGCTGCCGTCACCATCGCCGCTGCCCTGCAGGCGGCCGCGCGTCAGGAGGGGCGAGGGCGTGATGAAGCACTGCTTAATGGCCGCCAGCCGTTGCCGCGCCTCCGTCAGCGCGCGCGCCTCCGCTGCTATGCGGGGCGAAACGTAAAAGCCGCCTGCACCGGCATCGCTGGCTAGCTGCTGCTGCTTGCGGTACCGCACGGCGGCGGCGGCGCTGGCGGGCCTGGGCAGCGGCACCAGTCCGCGCGCTCCCGACGCTTGAGCCGCTGACGCAGCGGCTGCCCCCTCGCTCGTCGCCCCGTCGCTGCGAAAAGTGGCTGCCGCTTCTGCAGGCCCCGCCATCGCCTCGAGCACCCCAGCGTCCTCCGCGGCAATCGCCTCCGCGTGCCGCACCACCTCGCGCTCCGCCGCGGCCACGCGGGTCCACGCCCGGGCGTAGTCCGTCAGCAGCGTCCAGGGCACTGCCGCATCCACCGCCTTCGCGACTCCACCAGCATCGCCGTACCCAAGCACCTCTGCCGGTGCCCCGAAGAAGGCGGCATCGCACGGCGGCAGCGCCCCCACCGCGCGGCGCACCGCCACCGCCGCATGCGCACCACCCTCCCCATCAGCATCCACAGCAGTGGTAGTCGTCGCGCCTGCCGTTGGCTCTCTTGACACCATCGCCGTGCTGCCGCCCACCCCCTCGACGTCACCGCAGACCGCAGCGGCCGCCTCCCGCCGCAGGGCATCCACCACCGCCATGCGGTGCTGCAGCGCGAGTGTCAGCTGCGCTTCATCAGTGTCCGCAGCAGCAGCAGCAGCAACAGCAGCAGTAGTTGCCGCCGTCGCCGGTGCAGCTGCGTCGATATGAGTGACGTTCAACGTCATCGGTGTTGTGCCGCGTGTGGGGGGACTCAGCACGATGAGGGCGCGGCCCACGGCGGGCCGCTGGGCGACGGTAGCGGCCTCAGTGTGGAGTGCACCGTCATCGCTGCTGTTGGCCACAACCGGCGGAGGGGCGGCACCGGGGCTGACCGCACCGCCGTGCACGCGTTGCTGGGCCGCATGTGCGATTGCCTCAGACCAGGCTCCGCCGTACTGCACCGCTGGCATTGCCGCGGGCGGCGCGTGGAGTAGCGAGGCGGCGGCGTGCGGGTTCACGGAGGGCGGGTGATGGTGTTGCGCAGGTGGCGCCTGCCCTGCGGACGGCGCTGCGCCACCGGCCTCGCTGGAGAGGAGGCTCACCGTTTCCACGTCGAAGCGGTGCCGCTGCGTCGGCGGCGGCGGCAGCGGGGGCGAGGGTGCGCTGCGACTGCGACGCTCGGCGGCCCGTCCGTGCCCCATCGAGCCGCCACGCCCGCCGCGGCCTCCGCGTCCACGCACCACCGGCGCCTCCGCGCTGCGCGACGCGCGCCGTGGAGGGGACGGTGGATGCCTCGGGACGTGACGCCGCGGCGCCGATGCGACGCTTCGGCCCACGCGTGCGTCACCCAAGTCGCCTCCCTTGGCAGCTGCCGTGCCACGCGCCACGCGGCGCCGCTCCGGCACCCCGTACAGCCGCGTCCCCTCCACCAGCCCGGCCTCACGGGCCGCGGTGACGGCGCGCCAGTCGCGCAGTTCCACGGCGAGCGCAGCGCGCGTCTGCTGGGGCACGTAGTCGTCCTCTGGCGGCAGTCGCACTCGCAGCGGGAGCGTCATGCGACGCGATGGCGGGGGCGGTGTGAGGTGTACTGCTACAGCAGGGGGCGAGACGCGGCGGGCATCGCCAGAGCTCGTGCCGTAGACGGCGCGCAGGACCGCGGATGAGTTGATGACTGGGCCGGCGGGAGTGGGGCGTACGGTGGGCTGCGACGGGGCCGCCGGGCTGCCGCCCTCCTCCTTCCCCTCCTCGTCCCCTTCATCGTCTACCGAACGTGTCGGCGTCGCTGATGTCGCTGCCGCCACTGCGGCCTCGCGGGATGGGCTCGAGGGCCGCGTGCCTTGCGAGTGGCGCAGTGGGGTCAGGTGGCCGGCGGTGGGGATATCAGCGTCGACATCCCCGCTGTACGCAGCCGCCGCGGCAGTGGAGAGCTCCGTCGACGGGGCCGGAGTTGCCTCGCGCGCTTCTGCCAGCGTTGCCTCTGCTGCCGCGGCCGATGGAGCGCGTGGGCTCGCAGCGCGCGTCGAGAGCGACCTTCTAGTCTTGCGATCCGCACCGTGGTGCGGCTGCGGCGTTGTACGCGACAGGCGACGCGGAGGAGTGGCGGTGGTGGTGTTCATCATGCTCGGCTGCGGTTGCGGTGTGGAGCGCCTCCGTGCGCGCTGCTGCCGTTGTTGCGCCTCCTGCCGTTGCTGCTGGTGCCTCTGTAGGGCCCCGTCTCGATCCGCCTGCACGGCGCGCTGCTCCTCCGCCGCGGCGGCAGCCGCGTAGCCCTTCACAACGTCCACGGCTCCGGCCAGCATGTGCCTTGTGGCCCGCTCGTGTTGGGCCTGCTGCCGCTGCGCCGCCGCGGCCTGCGAGGCGGCAAGCTGCTGCACCAGCGCCGCCCGCTGCCCCTCCTGCAGTCGCGTCTCGCGCTGGAGAAGGTTGACCGTCTCGCGGTGGTGCCGGAGAAGGCGCTGCTGCTGCGCCTGCAGGAGCTCGGCGTACTGCCGCTGCTCGTAGTGACGCTGCCGCCGCTCCTCCTGCAGCTGCCGGTCGTAGGTGCTGCGAAGGCGGTCCAGCTCGCTGACGTAGTGCCGCGTCTCACGCTCCGCGAGCTCGTGCAGGGCGGCCTCGTACGGCTGCGGCTGGGCGACGACGGCGGTGAAGGGCGGGAGGGACGTGGACGGGTCGGCCGCGACACGGTGAAGGCCGCTCACCGTGCGCAGGGCCCGGGCTGCGGGCCGCGGCAGAGACGCAAGAAACACACGCTGGGCCTCCGCATCCGCCTCCCGCTCCTCCGCCTCGCGCTGTGTGCCGCCACCGCGTGCGTCAGCAGGATTCGCGCTTGTGTGGAACTCCACCGGTGAGGGCTGACGCGATGCGGCGAAGGCCACCGTCGGGGAGCTGAGCCGCGCCCGCACCGCGGCGTGCGCCGGCTCGCTCATCACGCGGACATCACGACAGACCCGTTCAAGCAGCCGGCGCTGGCGCCCCAGCTCCGCCTGCAGCTCCGGCGGGACGGCGGGGAGGGCGGCCACAACGCGCTGCACCAGCGCTGCCTGGGCGGCCGTGTCGGCGAGGGTGCCGGCCGCAGCACTGCCGGTGCCGCTCCCGCCCCGCGTGTCACGCAACCGGCGGCGTTCGCGGCGCTCCTCGGAGGCGGGGTCGTGCGGGCCCGCACTCGTGCCCGCACCTCCGCCGCGTGTGTCCGTCGAGTGGGGGCGCCGTGCCTGGCTTGCGTGGGCGTCGACCTCCAGCGCCACAGGCCCCGCCGCGATGGCGCCGCCCGGGTAGCTCACACTGTAGCGCAGCAGGTCCTGCACCTCACGCGGCGTGAGCCCCATCTCCGACGCTGCTGTGGCCCACGTCGGGCCGGCACGCAGCAGCGCGTCGCGGCGGTGCTGCGAGAAGCTGAGCTGCACGAGGCGGTGCGGGTGGTCGTTTGGGCCGTGTTCGTGCGTGTGCTCACCAAGACCGACGCCAAGCGCCCCCAGGTCATCCACGCCGTCCATCCCCACATCTCGATCACCGTCGCTGTCGCTGCTGTGGTCGCTGCCGAGTGCGGACGGTCCGGTGGCATCCAGCAGGCGCCGTGCGTACACTTCAGGGTCGAAGTCCGACACCACCGCCGTCCCACCGCTCGCGTGTCGTGTGCCGCGGCCACTGCGACGACCACGCCGATGCCGTGGTGGGGTGCGCGCCGAGCCGCGTGAGCGGGAGCGGTGCTGCCGCAACGCCGCACTGCGCCCATCAATCGCGTCCACGATCTCCGTGATCGACGCCGTGGCCCAGTACGCGGGATCGCGCCCGCGTCCGCCCATCGCCGCCACGCCGCTGCCGCGCGGGTTGCCGGTGCTGCTGGTGCTGCTCTCGTCGGAGGCGGAGGTGGAGACGTCGCACGGCGAGGCGCTCTCGGCCGTCTTGGCCGGCGTCGCCTCTTCGCGGTGGCCGTGCGCGTGCAGGCGGCGCTGCACGTCCTGCAGCTCACGCAGCACCGCCGCGCTCTCCGCGGCTGGCGACACCGACGGCGGAGGGGGACGATGCCGCTCTGCGGCGTGCTGCGGAGACGGGGCCGTGGGACGTCCAGGCGCCGCAGCTCTGGCAACTCTCGAAGCCACTGCCGCGCCTGCTGCTGGTGCTGCGTACGCGGTTTGGGGCTGTGCGGCGGTCTGCGCGCCCAGCACCTCGGCCTCCGCCGCTGCCTCCGCACGGAGAAACTCGACGATGGCTGCGGGCAGCGTCGGTGCCGAGTCGCCAGCCGCGCGTGCCGTCGCGTCCGGCGTGGGTGGCTGCCAGATGCGCGCCTGTGACGCCTCCGTGTCCAACGCACGGCCGCCGCCGTGCACCCCCGCCGCGTGGTCCGTGCTGTCCTCCAGCAGCGTCGCCCGCTCCGCTGCGAGGACCGACTGCGCCGCGGAGCTGGCGAGCAGTGGCGCGGCGGCCGCGGACGTCAGTGCCCGGTGCCGAGTCCGCGTTGGCACGAGCGTGGGCTCGATCATGACGTCCGCGAAGGTCTCGGGGTGGCCGTACGCGCCGTCGCTGACGCCGGTCCGCACGGCGAGGGCCTCTTCCACAAGGGCCGATGTGATGAAGGTGCCTGGCGGCGCGAGGGGCTGCAGGCGCAGCGGTGCGGTGTTTGCGTCTTCGCCCGCGTCGCTGAGCTCGTCCTCTGTGTCGGAGTCGCGGAGCGGTGGTGGCCCTGCGCGCTGTGCGGGCGCGGAGAGGCCGCTCCCACGACGGCGAGGGCCACGACGCCGCGCCACCGCCTCCGTCACCTGCACCAGTGCCGGCTCGCTGGACGCTGACACGAGAGGGGGTGCATCGGCGGCGAGGGCGGCGGGCCGCGCCGTGGCCTCCGCGCTGCTGGCAGTGGTGAACTGGGCATCCAGCACGGCGTCAATGAAGGAGACGTGCGGCTGCGGCGCTGCGGGTGACGCGAGACTCGTCGTCGAGGCAGCGATGCGCGGGCGGGCTGTGGGGCGGCTGTGGGCACGCCGCGACGAGTGCCGTGATGACGACGGCGCACCTGCAGCGCCATCAGCAGCAGCGGCGGCGGCGGAAGAAGAGCTGCGATGCGGCCGCGCGGTGGGGGTGTCGATCAACTGTGCTGCACCGCTCTCCGCCAGTGTGCGCCGGCGTGCGGTGGTGGCAGCCGTAGGGGCGAGGTAGTGCGCCGGCGGCCGCGCCGCCCCGCGCGCTGCTGCGGGCGACGGCGGCACGCCTCGTGCGCGACGCGGCACTACCGGAGCGGGCGGCAGCGGTGGCGGGGCTGTGACCAGCGTTGACACCACGCCTGGGGATGGGGAGGCGGGGAGGGCAGAGAGGCGCGGCGGGGACGGCGGTGATGTTTGCTGCAGCACACCGCTCACCGTAGCGGGGGCGGCGGTAGCGGTGGCCTCCGGTGCCCCCGCGGCCCTGGCCGCTTCCATCGCCGCTCGTCAGCGAGCCCGTGCGTGTGAGGGGCGCGCGGCTGCCGGTGATGCTAGGCTTCCTGCCGTCTGCTGGAGAGGGAGAGCGAGGCAGAGTCGATGTCGAGGTGAGGAGGGGTGTTGACGGTAGTGGTGGTGGCGGCTCTAGTGTTGGTCTATGGTAGAGTGAAGTGCGTGTGTGTGTGTGTGTGTTGGTGTGTTCGCGTTAGGGTGTACGACACGCACCCAGCCCTTCAGCGCTGCTGATGCGCGTGCACACACAAAATACAGGCAGAGGCGATCTTGAACACTCGAGACGGAACGGGGAGAGCGAGAGAGAGCGAGTCGCTGAGGTTTGGACAGCACTGTGGGAGCGGCGTGCAGCGTCGAGACACACGAAGCCGTGAGCGGCAACCAGCCCATACGCTCTCGTGCGTGCGGGCTGCGGTGAAACAGGGGCGGGGGTGGGCTGCGAAGAGCTTGCAGACGGACACCTCCACACGTCGTCTGGAAGGTTGGCACGAGAGGCAAACGTGGTACAGGGGCAAAGGGGGGAGGTGCATCCAGGGTACAGCGCGGAGCCCCCTCCCCTCCCTCCTCCGCCGCCAGACCCGCCTCGATGTGGCTTCATGTGGCTCCATCCCTTCACACGAGCACACCCACTGCCATTAAACACACACACAGACCCCCGCCACAGGCGTACACGGTCCCCTCCACGTGGCTGGCCGTGGCGATACGGAGGAGAGCGGGAATGAGGGGAGGGGAAGAGGGGGAGGAAAGAGGGGAGGCTGGTGTGTGCGTGTGTGCGTGTGTGTGTGTGTGTGTTTGCCATCCACATTCAAAGCACACCACGGCGGCGGTGGTGGTCGTGGTTGGATGCGAGCCGCCTAGATCCCCATCCCTCCGCCCCCTCTGTCACTCACCCACCTCCTCCTCCTCCCCCCCCCACCCACCTCACGGTGTCGTGTCCTCGGGTCCGGGTACGCGCGAGCAAGGTGATGTGGGACTCGCCGCACGCCGGGCCACTCGCACAGGTCGATAGGGACACGGAGAAGAACACAAGGCGGGTGGTCGCAGTAGCGCGGAGCTCTGCATGCGACACGTCCGCACACAGGCACACACAAACACACTGCCTCTGCCTTCACTTGCCCCGTGCCAGTGCTGGCACCATCACCACCATCGCACGCGCACACGTGCACACGCGCCCCACGCGTAGCGGTGACATGGAGTGGGTGGGAGTAAGGAAGTACGACTCTCTTTCTCTATCTCTGTGTGTTGCTCTCACCTCGTCCAGCTGCACCTTCCCCACTGTTATGCCTTCTTCAGCTTGGTGGACCGGGGCAGCAGCTTCGCCGTCGCCGCGGCCCGCTTCTCAGCCGCCATGGCCTCCCTCAGCGCCTTCTGCTTCGCCATGGGCACGGTAAAGATTGGCACCTGCAGCACGCCCGCCGTCTCCCGCACCACGTTCCACACGAGGTGCACGAAGGTGACCACAGACAGCGCGAAGAACTCGTAGAGGATGAGCTCCTCGTCCAGGTCGTAGGCGTAGTCGGAATAGCTCTCACTTGAGGTCACACGGGCGCCGGTCTGGTTCACCCGCACCGCCGCGCCGGTGCTCGCGTACAGGGGGGTCGACGTCCCGCCATGCGCGGCCTGGCCCCAGCTCCGCCGCTGCTGCTGCCGGCGCAGCTGACTGACGTTGTGGAAGTATGTCAGCGTGATGTGCACCCCGAAGAGGACAAAGGGCGCGAAGGTGCGGCGGAAGGGGAAGAACTCGGCGCTGGTGAGGTGGGCGAGCATGAGGTGTATCGCGAGCTTCGTGTAGAGCAGCCCCACCGTCCAGCAGAAGATGCGCGGGTGGCGCCGAAAGACGTCCTCCTGCGACGTCAGGAACCACATGTTCGCCATCAGCGTGATCACGACGAGCGGCACGAGGCGCGAGAGGGCGTGCAGGAAGGGGAAGCGCGTGTTGAAGCGGCCGCCACCGAACTTGTGCCGCAGCTCCGCCTCGGGCGTCGTGCGGATGGCCCTGTACACCTGGTAAACATTGCCCGCCGTCGTCAGCGCAGCACTCACCGTCATGAACAGGACGGCAAGCGTGTTGAAGCGAACCCGCAGCACGGCCTCGCTGCTGCCGTACAGCCGCAGCACCATCTTCTGCAGCACGCCGTGGCCGAGCCACACCTTGCCCAGCACCACCTCCTCGTACTGCGCCGTGAGCGGGTCGACCGCGAAGGGCACGCGGGTCGGTGCCGGTGGGTTCGCCCGGTACGCGGCGCTGCAGTTGAGGTTGAAGAAGAACGGCACCATCGCGAAGCCGTCCGCGTCCTCGCGCCACGTAATGTGCGGGCACACCTTGTTGAGCACCAAGGCCTCGATGTCGAGGGCGGCCTGTGGCGCCGGCTGGCGTAGCACCTCGGGCAGCCACCGCGATGGCACCTCGAGTGCGTTGTTGTACCACCACTGCGGGCCACCCACCCACGCCGTCCACAGGTATATGCCGATAGCAATGAGGATGCCCTCGTTTGGGCCGTTGATCACCGGCAGCACGAGCACGCCGCGGTAGTACTCCTCCCACGTGTTGAGGAAGAACACAATCACGGCGTTCAAGACGATCAGCCACGTCTTCCAGCACGGCCCCGCAGAGACGGCGGCGGCGACGGAGAGGCCGCCGACGATGCAGTTGACCGCGTCGCAGCCGTGGTCCATCAGGAGCCCAAGCGGGCTGGAGGTACCGGTGCGCCGCGCCTGGTGCCCGTCGAGGTTGTCGAGCAGCTGATAGAGGAAGAGCGCCACGGCAGCGAGCACGCACACGTACGCCGGCGGCGGCGGCAGGAACTCTTTTGCAAAGGGCAGCGCCGTCTTGCTCGTCTCGTTGCGAGGGATGTACATGGTTCCCTTCACCGTGAGTTTGGGCATGTAGTAGGCGAGCAGCGAGTGCGTGATGCTGACGAAGACGAGCGCGGCGATAGTGATGACGTTGGGGGCGAGCCAGACGGGGAGGTAGTTCACCACCTTACGGCACAGCGGGCGCCACATGTGATTGTACACGTAGCTGTGGTCCTCGCCGCGGTACACGTACTGCGCCAGCCGCTCCTTGGCATCACTCGGCAGATATGAGAGCATCTCTGTGATGTCGATGAGTTGGTGTATGTGTGTGTGTGTGTGTGTGTGGTTGTGGGTGTGTGGATGTGTCGAAGATGAGCAGCTGGACGGCTGGTCGAGTGCTGTCGCGCGCTTACGCAGTCACGAGGACAAGAGGAACAAGAAGAGAAAGAAGATGATTCAGTGGAGGCCGACAATCAAGAATCGGGGAGGGGGAACGGAGAAAGATGGGTGAGAAGCCGCGTGTGTGCGTGTGTGTGTGTGTGTGTGGGTAGGTGGGTTGGGGAAGTAGGCGTGTGGGATGCGGATGTTGAGCGTAGGACTGACCCTCACCCCCCTACTCCCTCTGCCCCTCTGCCGCAAGAACGCTGGATCGATCGCCGCCTTACCCACCCGTGTACACGGCCGCACCACACACGCGCGGCGGGGGGGGGGGGTGCGTCGGATGCAATTGTGGTGATGGGCAGGCGCAGGAACAGGCGTGCGGGAGTGAGTCGGAGAGGGCGTCGCGTACGTTGCGCGGCGTAGAGGCGGCCGCGAAGGTGGTCTCCAGCGTGGTCTTGCGCGTGCGTGTACGTTTGGATCGGTGGGCGGTAGTGGTGGGAGGGAGGGGGGGATTGCTGTTGCTGGTGATGCTGGGTGATGGCGGTGGGGTGGTCGAGGAGGAGGGAGGCTTTGTACCGCTCGAGCGCCTGTACATCCACATTCACACACGCCGTGTCAGCGCGGCTATACACTTGCACACGCGCACGCACTCCTGGTGAACCCGCGAACACACACACCGGCGCAACGTGCGGCCGCGTGGGTGCGTGCCTGGTGTGCGTGTGTGGGAGAGAAGAGGGCCGGTAGCGGAGTGACGCGCTACTGCACCCCCACCGCGTGAGAGGGGACGAGGGGGGGGGGGGGGGCAGCAGCGTGGAAGTGGTAAAGCGGACAGAAAGGGGAGGAGACAGTGAAGCGAGCGGGAGGAGAGCCGAGGGGGGCGTGGCCGCTCCGGCAAGCGGGAGTCACTTCTCCTCACCACAGTGCGCGCGAGATGCTGCGCAGCGGGAGGAGAGAGAGGAAGCGCATCGACTCCGTTCCGCGGATGTGGAGCCACCGCCTATCGCGTAGAGGAGGAGGGGGAGGGGAGGGCCAAGGGAAGCACCCCAGCGTCCTCTTCTCCTCTTCCTCGGACGGGCGGCGCCACATGTCCTGTGAAGCGGCGTTGCAGGTGGTCTTCCACGTATTCCCGCCATACGTGTGCGGGGGTAAAGGTGTGGGTTGGCGCCTTGCAGGTGGAGGAAGCATGAACTCGACCACGGCACGCCACCATAACACGCTGAAGGCTCGTTGCGAGTGGCGCTCAAGTGCTTCTTTCGTGGTGTGGTTCGTGTCGCAGAGGACGCCACACTTCCACCACCGCCGGAGATACGGGCACACGTGTGTGTGTGTGTGTGTGTGTGTGTGTGTGTATGTGTGTGTGTGTGTGTGCTTGAACAAGAACGAGCTGAGGAGAGAAGGAGGGGGGCGCAACAGAAGCAGAGCGAGATGTACGAAGCTACAGAGAAGGGAAGGAAGAAGAGCACACGAACGGAGAAAAAGAGTTCCAGAAGCCACAAGAGGGAAGAGACGAAGAGGTTATGTTCAACGCGTCAGATCGACAGGACACCACCACCACCACAGACACACAGACACACTGACACATACATACAGAAGCACTAGTCCCGTCATAAGGGGGGGGCTCATCAGCACACGCACACATACACACACACAGTCAAAGCGGCTCAGACCTTGAGTCGCTCAAAGGAGGACAGCTTCTGCTCGAGCGAATACGCCGTGGGGGGGGGGCGGACGAGAAGGTTCAGGGCGTGCCTGCGTGAGGACGAGGGGAGGGTCAGCAAGGCAGGGATGCAGCAGACCCGTCCCCGCCGGCGCGCCATTCTCCTCCCACGTATTTGCGTCCGCGTGCATCCATCGCCGCTGCACGGCCACGACCACCACCGCACGGGGGTACATCAATAAGAAGGAAAGGAAAGCGAGCGATGCCCGTCTCACGGGGAAAGCGGGAGAGGGAGGCGAGAAGAGCAAACACGGAGGAGGGGAGGGAGGGAGGGAGGGGGGCGACGGCGTCCGGCGCGACGCTGCGACCGGGCGGCAAACGCACGGACGTGCACACACGCCGTCCCGAGGAAGGCAAGAAAGGAGAGTTGTGTGCGTGTGTGCACCGTGCAGCGTCGTCGCACCGCGCGGGACGGGAGGGAGGGGGAGGGGGGGGAGGCGACGGCAGTCGTACGTGGGCGTTCCCTCGCAGAGAGGCGGGGGACGGGACGCATACGCGGCAAGACGGAGGCGGGAAGAGCGTCATGCGAAAACGAAGCGCCGCGCCTCGTGCAGCGCGGGGGTGGAGGAAGGAGCGCGGTGGTAAACGCACGAGGCGGGGACGGCTGATGGAGGGTTAACAAGGTGGGGCTGGGGAGAAGGAGGAGGTACACGCGTTTGAGAGTAGAGCACACGAGTGCGCCGTCCTTCATTGCTGTCGCGCTGCTGACCATCGCCAGCACTCAGAGCAGCAGCAGCAGCAGTTTCAGCATCAGCACAGACACACACAAGCACAGACACGCACACGAGATGAGGCATGAGCTTCATACATGTGAAAACACACGCACACGCACACGCACACGCACACACGCATACACCCTCAGGAGGAGGAGAAGTAGGGGCAAGAGTGGTGAGATGGGGAGAAGAGCCCCATGCGGAGTGGGCGGGGCCCTCGCCGACGCCGCTCACAGCAGCGCATGAGGGCGGAGGAGGGAGCGCCACCAAAGGCGCGTCTGAGCAACGCAAGAAGTAGGAGACGAGGCAGCGACGCGCATGGGCGCGGCGACGTCGCTGACACACGGATACATGCGAGCAAAGATACACACACACACAAAAAAAACAGAACCAGACACGCACACGCCCCTTCACACCAACGCGCGGTTCAAGAGAGACACGACTTGACGTACGCAACCACGACGCCGATCAACGTGAAACAAAGAGTGCAGCATCGGGCGGCCCGCCCCTCCATCACGTGGCTGGAGCGGGGGAGGGGAGGAAGGGGCTTACTTCCGTGGCACGGCAGGGCCGGAAACGTTGCCGACGGCCTTCTTGCTCGCTGGTGGTGGCGCGAGGACCCCCGTACTCGCTGCCCCCGCCGTCACGGGCAGTGCGCCCTTCGCCGCCATCCCTTTGCCGCGCGCCGAGGTGGTGATGGCGGGCATGACGGGCCGCGTGGTGGGGGCGTGCGCCAAACGCGTCTGCGGCGCCGTCCGCGGGGGCGATGCTGCACTCCTCGAGGCAGTTGGCGCGGGTGTGGCTGATGTCGTTGCGGTGGCGGCGGCGGGGGCGGCGCTGGCGGACACCGTACAGTTGATCGGCTGCGCCGCCAGCCGGGGGGACTTCGGGAAGACGAAGGCGGCGAGGGCGCGTTGGAGGTTTTCGAAGTGGCGTGCTGCGTCGTGGGCGAAGTCACCAACGCGCGAGGTGGCACCCGCGGCTGCCGGTGACATGGTGAACGACTCCGCGGTGTCGGTGGTCGACTCGGCGGGGTCGGCGTTGCCGTTGCGCTTGGGCGATGCCGTGGCGGTGCGGGGTGGCGAGGCGGTCGACGCCACCGTCGTCGTGGTCGCGGCTCCTGCAACGATGGGCGGTGAGGCCTGCCGGATGAAGTACGCCAGCGGCCGCGTCAGCGGAGTCTGGTAGAGCCGCGAGGTCACTTCGTTGGCGGTGCGCGTCGTCTGGGCGAGCTTGCGGGCGGCGGCGGGCTTCGGGGGCGAGGCGGCGGCACCCGCAACCGGCTTGGGCGAAGACGCCGTACTCGCCAGAGGCTTCGGCGAGGACACCGTGCTGGCGAAGGTCTTGGGCGACGATGCGGGACTCGGAAAGGGCTTCGGTGAGGATGCCGCACTCGCCGTCGTCGTCGCCGTCGTCGTCGCCGTCGTCGCGCCGGTGGTCGTCGCGTGCGGGTGCGGGTCCACTTTGGAGGCCTTCCTGACGGTCCGCGCAGACCGCGGCCGATCGCGCGCGGGGCTGCCGCGACGGGTCTGCGGGAGCGCGACAGCAGTCGACGTGCGCGCGAAGGCCGCGACCGCCGCCACCGCCGCAGCGGGGGTCCCGGCGGAGGCGGAGGCGGCGGTCTCTGCGCTGGCCACGCCACTCGCCGTTCCCGCCGTCTCCGTGAAGCTCTTCTCCGCCAGCGGAAGGATGTGCGGGCTTGACGGCACCGGACGTGTATCGCCCTGCTGCGCCGTCGGCGTCGGCGCCGGCACTGTCTGCGGTGCAGGCGAGCTGGCTGTGGAGGTGCACGCTGGCACGTCATCGTGCACGTCCGCGAGCGTGTCGGAGCTCGTGAAGAGCATCCGCGTTGCCGGTTCGCCATCCGAAGTCGCATGCGGCGTGGCAGTGAGTTGGCGAGCGCGTGCGGCGCTGCGAGGCGCACCGTCCCGCGTGTGCGCACTCCTTGCGCGCGGCCCTGCTGCGTGAGTGCGCGCGCTCGTGACGGTCCGCTGGGCCGACGCGATGGTCGGCAGAGCGGGTGGTGCGCCCGCTGCGGCGTCGTCATCATCAGCAGCCGCAGCGGCGGCGGCGGCGGCTGCCTGCCGCTTCGCCTCCATCGCGATGGTGCCCGAGATGGCCGCCGTGAAGAAGGTCACGAGCTCTTCGGTGTGCCGCGCCTCGGTGCCGGCCGTGCTCGTGGCCGTCCACGCCGACGACGCCGGCGTCGGGCTGTGGAGCACCGGGGTGCCGCGCGACGACATGGACGCAGGGCCGAGGGGCGACGTGCGCGACAGGACGCTGGCGCCTGCCGTGGACCCGGCACCGTCGTCGGCGCGATGGCGGGCCACGCGGATGGACGTGGGCACGCGCCGCGGCCCGGCCGATCCCACTGCGCGGGACGCGGCGACACTGCCCGGCCGGGACGAGAGCTGCGCCTCCGCACCGTGGTCGCCGCCATCGGCGTCCACGGAGGGGCGCTGCGCTGCTGTGGTGGCGCTCTTCGCCGTGGCTGTGACGGGGTGCGGCTGGCGCAGCTGGCCCTGGTGCGGACGCGCGGCCGTCACATGCGCCAGCAGCGGAGCCGGCGCCTCACCCGGACTGCGACGCCCTTCCACGCCGTCTCGCTGCACGGCGGGTGGAAGGAGCCGCATTGGCGCTGCGGCGCACGGCGAGGGCGATGAGCGGCGCTCGTGGCGCGGCGGAGAAGTCGACTTGACCTGTGCAAGCTCGCGGCGCTGCTGCTGCTGCTGCTGGGGCCGGAGACTGGGAAGGGCGTCGTCCTGGGCGGCAGCAACGGCGAGGCGGCAGTCGCGTTCGTCCAGCACCAGGGCGCCAACCCTGCCGCGGTGGGAGTGGTGGACGGGGTGTAGGCGTTTCGACGAGGGGGTGCAGGGGCTGCTGCGCTGGCTGTCGAAGTCGCTGGAGTGGGGCGCCGCTGCCGATCCCGACGCTGACGCCGATACTGCCGCGTCGGTGAATGCATCGGCGGCAAGGCGACCGCTGCGTGACTCCGCGCACGGCGAGCTGGTCGCCGACATACGGGGCGAGCGAACAACCCTCCGCTGCGCAGCGATGACAGAGGCGGAGTTGAGAGGCCGGGTACGAGGTTGGGCTGTGTTGGAATGAGATGGGTGGGTGAGGAGGGGGGAAGAAAAGGAAGAAGCAAGAGAAGATGGGGGGGGCGGTGTGCGGGGCTGCAACGTGTGTGTGTGTGTGTGTGTGTGTGGGCCTGTGTGTCCTGGGGGGCGCGAGGTGGAGCGACTACACAGGCGGGGCGTGGAGTGGGTCAGACGCGCGGGTAACACTGCGTGGCGTGGTCCAAATGTGTTTGTGTGTGTGTGTATGTATGTGGACGTGTGTGGGCGTGTGTTTCGAGGGTGGATAAAAGGAGGTCCGGGGAAGCATCAGGTAGGGGAGGATAGCGGGGATGTGCAGAATGGCGCGCGGAAAGGACCTGCAGCGAGGTGGGTCGCGAGGGGGGTGGGGGAAGGTTGCGGGAGGGAGGAGGTGAGGTAAAGGACGCCACATCTGGGACTTGTTTCGCGCTCGCACTCCCCTCGCGCTCTTGTGGGTCCGTTCGGAGGCGCAGCACAGAGCGCCGCGCGGGCTTTTCGCACGCCTCCTCCTCCCCCTTCTCCTGGACCCTCGTCGGAGACGTCATGCGTGAGCAGCGGCGCAGGCGCGCCACACGAGAAACTCGTCGATGCCGCCGTGCTCCACCAACACTCTCCCGGCCTCTTTCGTTTCCGTCCGTAGGAGGGCCTCCGCGACGCGTTCCATCAAGTCTTGCAATGCGTAGAGCTAAGAATCTGTGAATTCGCGTGCGTGTGCGTGTGTGTGGGGGGGAGGGCCTGCAGCCGCGCTGAGGCGCGTCTAGCGATCGAGAAAGAACCGCTCGAAGAAGGTTCGGTTGCGGTCCTCGATGGCGAGCTCGAAGACCTCGGTGTGCCCGAAGTTGCCCTTCTCCTCCCGCGCGCTGGGCTTGTGGCGCAGGCAGATGGGCTCGTCGTAGTGCACGAGCATGCGCAACGTCCCGCCAGTGATCGCGTCCCTCGTCGTCACCGTCTCGTAGAGCGGCAGCGCCGGGTCGACGCGGTGGTCCTCGGGGCCGCAGTGCACCTTGTACTGCCGCCACCGGCCCTGGTAGACCTCCTCCGTCTCCACGCAGAAGTTGCCGTAGCGGCGCATCAGCGGATCCATGATGACGCTGCACGCCTGCGGCGTCTTGGTGATGTCGCTCAGCTTCAGGCTGTGGACGAGGTGGTGGTTGTCGCCGCGGGGGTCGAAGCGGAAGCAGCCGAACGCGTCCCGCTCCACCAGCAGCAGTTCCCGCATCAGCCCCTCCTGCTCCAGCGGCATCGCCGGCCCCTGCCGATCCCCCGTCTCCACGTTGCGCGGGCGCCTCTCGAAGTCTAGCGCGTGCTTCACGAGGAAGTCGTCCGTTCGGAGGTCGGAGGCGATGATGGTGCGCACGATGACGGCGGCGGGCACGTACGGGTCGCTCGAGACCGCCATGAGGCGGGCGTAGTGGCTGCTCGCGGCACGCAGCTCGTAGGCGAGCAGCCGGCACAGCGGGTCACGCGCGACCGCCAGCCACGCTGCCCGCTCTCGCGGGCTCGTCCGAGGGTCGTGGTAGGGGTGGTCTCCCCCCTCGCTGACGTCGAGGTGGAGCAGCATCTTGCGGCACTCCGTCTCCGCGTCTTCGAAGAGCTCACGCAGCTCGCGCTGTGGCACGTCGCCTTCGAGCATGCGCTGGAACCCCTCTGCCAGGAGCATGCGCGGCAGCGAGGGCAGCGGCACGGCCTCCAGGGCGCCGAGGAAGCGCCCGATCAGCCGGTCCTGATGCAGGAACGCGTGTCGCAGGTAGACGGAGGCTGGGCCGCTGCTGTACACTCGCATCGGCACAAGGTTGCGCAGGAGGGACCGGTCCCGCTCAGATGCCGCGGTGCCCGCGCTTGCCGGCGAAGGTGAGAGCGGCGGCGGCGAGGCAGCCGGTGACGACTCGGTCCTCTCGGGCGCCGCCGCGGCCTTTGTGGGCGGCGGTGTTGGGACGCGGCCCAGCCCCAGCAGCAGCGATACTCTGCACTTGCGCATTGACGGCCTGCGCACGACTCAGCGAGTGCGTGTGTATGTGTGTGTGTATGTGTGTGCAGCTAGGTCGGTGTCCATGTGCGCGTGCGATCGAAGCCGTCGCGGGGGGCAGGTAAACCAGTCCGAAGGGGAGAGAGAGCGAGAGTGGAAGCAGATGGCGAGCAGTGCTGTGATAGGAATCCGCATCGCGGATGTGCTTGCGCTTCATGCAGGTCCCGCGAGCAGCCAGTTCAGCTTCCATCAGCACTGAAGGGATGCGCGCGCACGGACACGTCGGTGTCCGTTTGTGTGAATGCGAGTGCGCCCTCAGCAAGTGGCACGGAAAGACGACTAGCTCCGTACTCGCTGCGCAGACCGCTTCGTCATCCAGTCGACCCTCCTTGCCTCGTGCCCCCTCACGTCAGGCTTGCAGCGAGGGTGTGGCGATGAGTCCACGTCTGCTCAAGGTTCTGCAGCTAGCCTTGCCACGCTCACCCAGATCCGCCGTGGAACCAGCACGTCGGATGTAAAAGGCGTCTCTGGTGTGTGTGTGGACTCAGATCACGGTTACGGTACGTTAGTGCGAGGACACACGCGAGATCCCTTATACGCTTTTCTTAACGATGGAGAAGAGAGAGTGAGGGAGGGAAAGGGAGGGAGGGAGGGAGGAGTGCTCTGTGCAACGGAGGCGGGCTCGCACTCCCACGCGCCAACACACACACACACACACACGCACGCAGACTCCCTTCTCGGTCCTCTCGTTCACCAGCATCGCTTCCATTCTACACACCCACATGCTGTTGACGTCATGGTGACGAGAACGAGAACGGCTTAGCTTACTCGCCGAGGCCCCGCAATGGGGAAACGAACAGATCAACATCACACACACACACACACACACAAGCACACTGAAAAACCTACAGCCATCACGAGCCACGCTTGACGACACGCTTGTTCGCCTTCTTGCCGCGTCCCTTGATGCGGCGGGGTCCACGCTTGATGTAGCCCGGCACACGCGCCGACGGGTCGATCGACTTGTAGTTGCGGTTGAAGCGCTCCTTGTTGAACTCCTTGACGGCCCGCTTCTTGCGGGCGCGGGCCGGCAGCTCCACCGGGATCTTCTTGCCGTCCTTGCCACGCTTCTGGCCGGTGAGTAGCTGGCGATCGCGCGCCTTGCGAGACCGCCCGTTCTCATCGTCGCTGTCTACCTCGCCGCGCTCGTCGTCGTCTCCGTCGAAGCGGATGCGCACCTGCTCCGTCGTGCCCGCCGTGCGGCGCGTGACGATGTTATCGAGAACCTTGAACGCCTCGGGGTGCTGCTCGAGGAACGCCTGCAGGTTCACCCCGAGTGTGCCCTCGAAGCGCGAGTTGAAGTGCATCCACTTCCCGATGAGGTTGCCCACGTCGCCGATGTACATCGGCCGCGGCACCCGCGGCATCGCCATGAGCACTTCCTCCACCGCGACCTGATGCAGCCGCGCGACCTGCCGCTGCCGCTCCCCGGTGATGGGGAACGACCTCCACTGCAGCTCGACCACGCCGTACGCGGCGGCGGATGCACCGGTAGCAGCAGCGGCGTTGCCGGTCATCGCGGCCTTCACATCGAGCCCGCGCAGCCGCTCCGTGCGGGCACGTGTCGTCTCACGGCTGCCCTTCAGCCGACTCGAGAGCGCCGCGGCGGCTGCACCAGCGCCATCACCGCCGACCTTGCGCACGCGCTGCTTGTGTGAGGTGGGCAGCAGGAGGCCGTCGTCCGCCACGAGCAGACCGCAGCTGCGCAGGTACGCCTCCAGCGGGCCCGCGTCGTGGCCCAGCGTGAGGTCCCACTGCAGGCGGCGGCGCACCTCCTCGACGGAGAGGGAGTAGGGGCCGACGGCGTCGTAGACGTAGTGCATCAGCACCGCGTAGAAGACGCCATTCGCGGCGTCCAGCTTTGCCGTGAGGCGCTGCCGCACACGCAGCACCGCGGCGCGGCGCGCGTTGTCGGCCGTCTCGAGGCTGCTGGGCCCGGGCAGGTAGCGGTAGAGTCCCCACGCCACCGCCAGCGTGTCCAGCACGGCAGGGGAGGCGACAGGGTAGAGGTAGCAGACCGTCGCCTGCAGCTGCAGGTTGGGGAGGTACGTGAAGTAGTTCGCGTAGCGCGCGACTTCGAGCGCCGACGGCGCATTCACCTCGCCCTCCACCGCTGGCACGGGCCGCGTCGTCGACGCCAGCGACGGCACGTACGGCGCGTCGAGTGCGGCTGCGACGGCGGCCTCGGACTTGCTCGTCTTGCGCTTCTTCGACTTCGCTGCGCCTGCAGCCTCTTCGGCCTCCACGTCCCGCATGCGCGGCAGGAGCCGGACCACGGCGGCGATTGCGCGCAGTGCCGCATCGGCCAGCGTGGCGTTCTTGCGCGCTTCGAAGCGGGCGGCGTGGTCGCAGAGGTAGCGCGCCACGTAGGCGAGGCGGTGGTGTGCGTGGGCAAGACTCGCGGCGCCCCAGTTGCAGCACAGCGTGTAGAAGAGGTTCGCCTCGAGGTGGCCGGGCTGGTGCTGGTAGCAGCGCACGAGCTGGTGCAGGGCCCCGGCGAGGTCGCCGTTCGCGAAGCACGTGCACACGTCGTCGTCCAGCGACGCGGCCGCCGTCGTGGAGTTCGAGCCGGGCGCGGTGAGCGCCACTGGCGCCCAGCGCAGCAGCAGCCCGTCCTCGCACGTCACAGCAGCGGCCGAGTACGTGTACGCCGGCGCCGACGCGCTCGCCGTGTCCTCCGGGTCGTCGTCGCCCGGCAGGCCTGCGGCGTCGGTGAAGAAGACCGCTCGTGTCTGCACCCCCTGCAGGTCCGCCGCGTCCGTCACGTCCGGCAGCGTCACGAGCAGCGACTGGGCTGGCGACCCCGTCAGCCACAGCGCCGCCGCGCCGCTCACCGCCGTCGCCGCCGCCGACTGCGCCGTTGCCGACGCGCGCAAGACCGCAGCGGTGGCGATCACAACGCGCTTGTGCGCACTGAAGTAGCGAGACGGCGTGGCCAGCGAGGCCGTCGCGGTGGCCGCCGCGGCGCCATGACTCGCGCCGTCGACCTCCTCTGCCGCGTCTGCCGTGGACGCTGCCTCCGAGACGGCGAGCTGCAGCATGCCGCTGAGCCCCACGCAGCGCGCGGCCCAGGCGAAGGCGTGGGCGCTGTACACGTCCCCAGCCACGACGAGGACCTGCATTGGCGCCACAGCCGCAGTGGAAGACGAGGACGGCGAGGACACCGCGTCAGAAGGCGATCGAGAAGCGGCTGCCGACGCCGCGGCCTCCACAGAGGACGCCACGTACTGCGCAGCGGCGAGCAGCGCCGACCACATGCAGTCCTGCACAGACTGCTTCTCTGCATCGCCGCCAGCGCGCACGACGGCGCGCGGCGCGTTGAGCGGCAGCGCCGGCGTGATCTGCGCCATCTTCGCCGCAACACAGGCCGCTGCGTTGGGCAGCGCTGGCCACGGTGCACGCACGCCTGCGTCCACGGTCACGGCCACCGCTGCGGCGGTCTCGCCCTCGGCCTGCTCGCCCTCCTCCTCCGCACGGCCGCGTTTGGTCGCCCGCGACTTGCGCGACGCCTTCGCGGTTGCCGATACGTCCGTGGTCGACTCCACCGTTGGCTCCGCCCGCTTTTTCTCGCGCACGACGCCGCTCTTGTGCAGCGTGTTGCGGTGCTCGAGCCAGTTGCTGGCGAAGCACTCCTGCGTGCAGAAGTAGCCGCGGTCGGTGGCGGCCTCGGCCTGACAGAGGGGGCACTGGAAGGCCGTCGTGGTCGCCGCGCCGCAGCCCTGGCAGGCCACGTGCTGCGCCGCCGCTGCTGCCGTCGAAGCCGCGTTCGTCATCGCGGGCGCGGTTGATGCGTTTCTGTGTGTGTGTGTGTGTGTGTGTGTGTGTGTTTGTGTGAAGCCACTGCGGGTCAACGGGTTAGGGTGAGGTGAGAAGGGATGGAGGCGGGTGAGGGGGAGGGGGGGCGCAAGGGCAGCGTGAAGTGCGGTTGGCATGGGGGGAGTGGGGGCGGAGTGCAGAGGCGGGGCGAACAGGTCGATGCCGTGTTGCCGTAGACAGGACGGTGGAGGCGGGACAGGGGAGGGCGGAGCCGTGCGTGAGTCGGTCCGCCGGCAACACACCCGCGCACACGGCGGACACTCCACCCACGCTACCTCGGCCGCACACCATAAAGATCGTCATCGAAGCTACGATCCGCTGGAGCGGCAGCGCCTCGGTGGCGGAGACAGAACAGGAGACACACGCACAGGGAGCACAGGAAGGGCACACACGCACACGTACGCGCACACGGGGGTGCCTGAAGGTGTTGCGCTCCCCATTCCATGGTGCCTTCTACTTGAAAGTGTGTGAGTGTACAGGTGGAACGCGTCGGCACGCCCACCTCCCTCCTCCATCACTCCCCTCCCCCCCCCCACTCCACCACATCGCCATCATCAAGCCGCCCTCGGGGGCCAGTCGACGAGGGCGGGGCGAGAGAAGGGGGGGGCCCTTGGGAGAGGGACGGCGGTGTGCCAGCCAAGTACAAGGAGTTGGCATCTAGAAAGCAGAAGAGGCGCGGCTGTGGCGCGGCACGACAGGGAGGAGCCCCGTAAATGAGAAACACACACGCACGAGTCTCGTGAACGCACGCGGGCACGACAAGGCGACTGGCTAACACGCTTGCGACAGCAGCCACACGAGGAGAAGAGGAGAATCGGGAGGAAGGGGGGGGGGACGCCGACGGCGGTGGACAGCTAGACAAACGTGACGTAGCGCATGGGGGCCGCTTCGGTGGCGCTGATGCTGCCTGACGCGCGACGGCGCGGGCTCGGCACGCGGCCCTGGCCCAGTGGATGCCATTGCCGCAGCGGCTGCGTGCGCGTCGGCGACACCGCGGCTGCTGCCGCCCCACCCCAGCGGGACGCAATCACCGCTGCGACCACCGCCGTGGAGGGGGGGTGGGCGAGCGACGAGCGCGCGGTGCTGCTGCTGCGCGCGGCGGTGGCCACGGCGGCCGCAGAGGAGGGCGGGGAGAGCGCGGAGCGGTCGAGACGCCGCGGGCTGTGCGGCGTGAGCTCGAAGGAGGGCGACGGCGCCGGCAGCACGCGATAGCTCGTGGCGAGCCGCTCCGCATCGCGAGACGGGGTGAGAGGGAGAGAAGGCGGCGGCGGGGCGGCAAGGGCACTGGCACGGCGAGGCCGCGCGACATCAGCGGACCCCGATGCACGGCGCGTCACGGGCGGTGGCGGAGGTAAGGCGGGCGACGGCGCGGGTGACATCACCGTGCTGGCGCGCGAGTGGCGACGCCGCTGCCGCCCCGCGTGCGTGACGGCCGCGACGGAGCGCAGCACAGCCGTGGCATCGTCGTAGGCATCGAAGCAGCATTCCTCGGCCTGCGCCACGTCGTCGCCGACGTCGCCCTTCGTGGGGGTGACCGAGTCGGCAGCGAGGACGGCGGTGGAGGCCGAGGACGCGTGCGAGGCCCGCCGCCGCTGGGACTGCGGGTCTCGGTGTTTTGCACTGCACTCAAGCCGGTGACTGCGTGGGCTAGTCGATGGCGTCGGCGCCCGCAGCACCTGCCGCAGCTCGTGCACCACTTCTCGCCTTTCCACGGCGGAACACCGCGCTGCCACGAAGGCCGCGGCCGTGTCGTGCGTCTTCGACGGCGGCGAACGCGCAGGCGTCGATCGACTCGGCTGCGGGTGGACGGTGGAGGCGACGGGGGTCTTGTTGCGGTAGAAGACATCCACGTAGCTGTACGGGCTGGCGTGGGGCCGCACCGCTGCCGTCGCGCTGCCTCGCCGACGCTGTTCGCGGTTCACGTCGACGGGGTCGCCTCCCGCGTCCCCCAGCGGCAGCCGCGTGTGCTGCGGCACGCCGAGCAGCTCCGCCACGGTCGTCGGCAGCCGCACCACTGCATCTCCAGCCCGCGCAGCTTCGGCCACGGCGCCGCTCAGCGTTGTCGGCGGGGGGCGGGTGCGGGGCGGTGTGGTGGTCGCCAGGACGTGCCGCACGCCGCGACGGCCGCCGTCTGACGAGGCCGACATCCACACGCCCGGTCCGCACTCGAGCGGCAGCCGCGTGATGAGCAGCGGCGCCGACGTGCCCGCGGACGTTGCGGTGTCGCAGCGGCGGCGTGAGCAGCTGCTCTGGTCGAGGTTGTGCGGTCGGTGCGGGAGCTGATGCTCGCGTGCGCCGCCGACCGCGTCCGACTCGTCGCGGTGTGCGTGTGCGTGCATCAGCGCCCCTCGTGTGAGCGGCTCCTCGTGCAGGTGCGCCGCCACCCACGCGGCCGCCGGGTGCGTGCGACTCGGGCTCTCGCTGCGGCTCCGGCTCTCCCGCAGGGCGGAGCTCATGGGCGACACGGTGACGTCATCTACGACCCCGCCGGAAGAGGCGGCGCGCGGCGCAGAGGACGCGCCGGCGGAGCGACGCGCGGTCACCACCTCCAGCACCAACTGCTGCTGCTGCTGGAGAGGCGGGCGGCGCGCGGCCGCTGGTCGGTCCGCGTCGAGGATCGACGCGAAGGGCGACGTGCGGCGCCGAGTGGAGGACCAGGGGCGACGCAGGTCAGGGAAAATCGCGCGCGCCGGGGTGACCAGCGACAGCTCCGACGGCGACACAACACCTGGCGCCGCTACAGCCACCACCGTCGCGGCCCCCGCCGTACTGTCGTCCGCGTGCACCGCAACGGCGTTCACGTCATCGCGAGCCTCGTAGAGCCCGTCCAGCACCTGCAGCCGCTCCCACGGCAGCGGCCCCAGCGCCGTGGGCCGCGTTGGAGGTCCTGCATGACGTGTGTGCAACGCGTCATACGCGTAGACGTCGGAGTCCGCGTAGTGGCGCCCAGAGCTGGACGAGGGCGACAGTGACAATGCCGGCGACGGCAGCGGGGACTGGTCGAGCTGCTCGGGGGCGTACCGCCGCAGCAGCGCCGCGTAGCCGAGGCCGGGGGAGCGGCACAGGGAGCACGGCACCGTGTGGCGGTTGACCACGCGAGCGCCTTTCACCGCAGCAGCCGTTGCGGTGAGGCGGGCGGGCGGCGGCGGGGAGGCGGACGGCGAGGACGCGGCGGTGGCACTGACGTCGGCGACATCATCGGGTGACTCGACGCGTGGCGCGCTCGGCCGCACGTGTGCCTCGACCTGCTCCTCACGCGGCGAGTCCTCGTCTGCTCCTTCACGGACACCCGCATCCGCCAGAGCTGCAGCCGCACGTGGATCTGCGCTCTGCTGCTGCGTAGTGGGTGCGCCGGAGGAGCGCGCCCCATGCCGTGCCGCCGTGACGGCCGCCTCGGAGGTGCGCAGCGCGTTCATGAGAGCACTGAGCTCTGCGGAGCTCACGCCCTTGTGCTGCTGGTCGTCGCAGTAGGACTGGAGCAGAGTGGTAGGGGACCGCCGGCTCTCTGACGAGGACGTGTCTGCCACCGCCACAGCCGCTGCGTTGGCGCTGGGTGCGGGCGCCGCCGCCGTGGTGTCGTGCGTCTTGCGGACCCGTCCAGCCGCGTTGCGACTGCTGCTCGTTGTGGTAGTGGTGGTCGTTGCCGTCGTCGTCTTCGTTGTCGTGCCCGTCGCGTTCGCTGTGGTGTTGCCGGTCGTGGTCATCACCGTCATGTTTGTGAGGTGCGGCGACGGCGAAGACGCAGAGGAGTGCGGCGCGTGCGCGGCGTTCGCGTCCTCACTGGGCCGCGGCGGCCGCTGCAGCGAAGCCGAGTTCGACGTCGGGTCCCACTCGAAGAAGCGCTGCATGTCAGGGCCAGCCGAGTTGGTGCCCGAATGCGCCGCCGCCGCCACGGTCGCGAAGTTCGCCGCAGCCGCAAGCGTCGCCGCCGCGGCTGCTGCTGCTGCTGCTGCGCCGGCGCTAGTCGTCGCAGACGCGACGGCATCGGTGGGGCGTGCGAGAGGGCGCACACATGGAGTGCCCGGGAGGGAGACGGAGGAGGACACGGATGGCGAGGAGGCGCCGTTCGCTGGCGCGGCCTCCAAGACGGGCGCATCGGGCGTCGCTATGATCTCGTCCAGCTCTTCGACTACGTCCTCCACGAGTTCCCAGTCGACCTCTTCCTCCGCCGCGTGTTGTGCTGCCGCAGGCGCGGTGTGGTCGCAGGCAACGACGGCAGAGCGCTTCTGTGTCGGCCACTGTGCCTGCACCGTGGCGTGCGTCACCTCCGTCTCTGCCGCCGCTGCTGCTGCTGCTGCTACGTCTCGCCTCTCCGAGTTCTTCGCCATGCTCGTCATGTTTGCGGTCAGCTGCTTGGGTAGGTGCCGCTGTTGCACCCGCTGCTGCTGCTGCGCGTGCCGCACGGCAGCGCCGCTGGCGGACTCGAGCAGCTCCGTGAGGGCGCGGATCGCCTCCACGCGGACCTCCTCGCGCGCCTGCGTCTCGTCGAAGACGACGTCGTCCAGCGCCGACCGCAGGGCAACGTCCATCGACGCCCACGTCAACTCGCGCTGCCGCAGACGCGCTGCGAGACCGCGCCAGTGCAGCTCACGCAGCCGCTGCCGCGCCTGCGCCTCCGCCTTCTCGATCACCTCGTGCCGCTCGTCCTCCTCCATGATGCGGCACATCGCCAGCTCCCGACCAATGCTCAAGAGCTCCGACACGTCGGCCGCCGGCGAGTTCTGCAGCGAGCGGGCGCGCTGTCGGTCGAGCTGCTCCGCCGCAATCAGCCGCTGCCGCGCCAGCATCTCCTGTACGACGAGGTTGTAGGGGTTCATCGCATCGGAGTCGCACTGGCAAAGGCGGTGCAGCATCGCACGCGCCCCGGTCTCGGCGTCCTCAACCACCTCACGACGCAGCAGCTCATCGGCGAACAGAGCCGCACTGACGAAACCGAGCGACGCGCCGCTCGACACGCCGCGCGTGCGCAGCAGCCGCTCAACCTCAGCGCGGCTCGTCGGGGGTGGCGGGGTGAAGGTGGCGAGCAGCGCGGCGGCGGCCGACTGCGACGAGCGCGCAGCGCCGTGCAGCAGCTGGTGCGATGGCCCGAGCGGCGAGGGCGGCAGCGGGGGCACCCACGCCGCGTGCGCCCTCAACATCCCCGCTTCTTCGGCTTTCTCAACGCGGGTACGTGCGCCGGCGGACGCGGCAGGCGGCGGTGGCATGCGCGGCAGCGTCACCACTGCGTACGCCGCCGCCTCCTCGTGTAGTACCGCCTGTCGGTCCTGCAGCATGGCGTACATCACCTGGCGGCGCCCGTCCTGCTCGAGCGCCACGAGTTCGTCGAGCGGCGCGGATGCTACGACACGGCGGTGTGCCTGCACGAGCCTGTCCACGGCGGCTGCGTGGGCGCGTGTTGCCGGTGTGGGCCCTGCCGCCTCCGGGGGCCACGGCGAGCAGACCGTCGTGTCCTCCGCTGCCTCCTGCTGCGGCTCTTGTTGCGGCTCCGCGTCGGCCCCGCCGCGGGCACCGTCGTCGTCAGAGACGTCCACGTCGGCCATGAGGTCGCGTGCGACGGGGCGCTGACGGAAGAGGGCAGCAGCCCCGCTGGACGCCCACGCAACCGGCAGTCGCGTCTGCGACACGGACGGAACGCCGCGGTTGGACGGCGGCCAGCGCCACGCACCGGCACGCGACGCGTAGGCCGGCTCCACCTGCGCCGCGGTCTCCGTGCCCCACGCGCGTGCTGCCGGCACAGGCCGCCACGGGTCGGCTGCGGACGGGGCCGGCAGCGGTGCTGACGCTGCCCCTGCCTCCTCCTCCCGCTGCTGGTGCAGTGCGTCGGCCGTGTTGACGGGCGGCACGCTGTCCTGCTCAACCTCATCCACTTCACTCACCTCCCCCACGTCGTCGACGTCGGCGGGAGGGTCGTAGTGCGTTGCAGCTGGTGCCGCAGGTGACCCCTCCGCGCTGGCAGGTGGAACCGGCGTGCGGTGCTGCAGGTGCGTCGGCGGCACATCGCGGTGCCCGGTGTGCGCCGCGGTGCTCGCGACTGCGAGGCTGTCACGCGCCGCGGGTAATTCGCTGGAGACGCGCGTCTGTTCTGCAAGCATCACGGGACTCACGGTGCCGTGGGTGGCGCTCACACCAGACACTACATCGCCGCCGTAGACGGGATGCGCTGCCGGGGTGGGCGGCGTCACGAGCTGCGGCACCGGCGCGGCCTCGGCGTCCCGCTCCACTGCCCAGTCCACCGCGTCGTCCTCCATGTCCTCTTCGGCGGAGGCGAGCACCTCCACATCGTGCGGCGGCTCGGCACCATCAGCCGCGGTGGCCGGCACGACGGTGAGCGCGGGGGCTGCAAGCGCCGTGTCCAGCGTCGATCCCGGCACTTCCCCGGGCCCCTCCTCTACGACGTGGAAGCTCGTGACAGAGGCTGCCGCGGACGACGCGCGGGACGAGGCAGCGGTCCGCCCACCGCTGGCGCCTGCTTCAACTATCGCAGGCTCCGGCGACGGTGGCGCCAGCGGCACGCGCGCCTGCTGCCCCGCATCACCGCTGCTTCCCCGCCGCGTGTCCGAGGGGGGCGCGGGCGCAACGTCCGCCGGCACCCCGAGCAGCAGCGCCGCGGCTTCGCTGTCGTGGAGGCTGCACACGTCGCTGGCGTCGTCACCGTCGCCGGCGGCTTCGACGGCGCTCGTGGGCTGCTGCGCTGAGTTAGACTGGGCCGAGACCGCCGCCGCAGTGGTGGGCGCCGTCGCCGCCGGCTTCGCGTGCGGCCCGCTTGCCGCACCCGCGTCCTCCTCCGCCGGTCGTTCCGCGGGGGTGCTGTCGCGGCTGCGGGTGCGGTAGTCGGTGTTGGCAGTGTCCGCGTCCTCTGCCGTGGTGGTGGCGTGTTCGATGGCGCTGAAGGGCGGGTCGGGTAGCGAGTCGGTCGTGGCTGCTGCTGCTGCGGCGGCGGCGGCGAGGGCGGCCGTGTGGGTGCCCGACTCCATCGTGAGCTCGACCAGCGACGTGTGCAGGCTGTCGGAGCCGATCTGCGGCGCAGCAAGAGGGGATGAGAGCCGGTCTTGGTACCCAGCGGTGCCCTCGGCACCCGGTGGAGCTGGTGCAGCGGCCTCCGCGGCCGCAGTGTCGGGGTTCACGTCCACGTCCACGTTGCGCTCGTCCTCAGTGTCGGAGAGCTGCTGCCGCTCCACGGAGGACGTGGCGCTGGTGGTTGTGGCGGCGTACAGGAAGGTGAACGGGCGCACGGCGGGGTGCGGGTCCAGCAGCAGCACGTGCGCTGCGTCGCGATCCTCTGCTGGCGGTGCCGCGGTGTCCCCGGCGCGAACGTCTGGCGATGACGCCGCGGACTCGACGTCGCCGTCGGAGCCATCGCGATGCTCATCCACCGCCACGACCCGGGCGGCCGCGTGAGGGCTCGCGGCGAGCACGGTGGAGGGGGCGGGGGATGCAGGCGTGCGTCCGCCGTCAGAGCCGTGCGGGGGCAGAGCCTCGGAGCGCACCGACGCCCGCGCGCTCTCCGCAGCGTACGGCGCCGGCGGCGGTGGTGGGGGCGGTGGCACTCGGCGGGTGGCCACGCGCGGCGCAAGTCCGTCGCTCCCTGCCGCAGTTGCCGGCGCAAGTGGTGGGGTCGCTACTGCTGCTGCCGAGGTCAGCGACGGTGGAGGCACTGGGGCAGCGCCGGCGCTGTTCACGGGCACCTTCACGTAGAGGGGCGTGGGGTGGCCGCAGGAGCGTACCTCCGTGTTGTACAGCAGCTCCTGTTGCTGCGGGGGCTCTGCGTGGAAGACGGGACGAGGCTCTGGTAGTGCTGGGCTGTGTGGGAGGCTGCTGGAGCGGTGCAGCAGCAGCGATGACGTCAGCGACGAAGACGCTGAGCCGGGCGCCGGCGCTGGTACGGAGGCGGGTCGCTCGGGTGGAAGCTGCAGTGACGGCAGTGCTGCTGGGGCTTCGCGCTCAGTCGGAGGGAGCTGTGGCGGGTACCCGTCCACCCCCGCCGAGAATTGCAAAGGCGCACCGTTCATCGAACAGAGGTGCACGAAGGGGGGATGGGGCGGGGAGGGGAGGGAGGCTGACGGAGAGTGGTGTGTGTGTGTGTGTGTGTGTGTGTGTCTGGCTGACGTGCACGTGGTGTCGCGGTACGGTGTGGATCTGCTCTGGCGCAGCGCTGCACCGCACACCCACAGGCACACACACGCACAGCGCGCGGGCGAGGAGGATACACGCCGGTGTGAGTAGCGTAGTCGGAGGCTGAGAAGCCTCGGAGACTGCTATGCGAGCACTGAGCACGTGCTCGGTGTGCGATTGGGAGGAAGGGCTGAGGCTGAGCAGGTGACGGCTCGTCTTCCCTTCTACTGCGCTCTCGGATAGGTCTAGGCCAGCGTGCAGACACACATACACACAGAAGTGCGCAGTTCGTGCGCCGGCAAAGATGGAGAGGGAGGGTGTGGGACTGGCTGCTACCGGAGCGGCACCTGCGGTCGAGAAGTTCGGTGTGTGCGTGTGTGTGTGTAGCATAGGAAAGGGCAAAGAAAAAGTGGGGGAGGTGGATAGATGGATGGGAGAGGGGGGGGGCGGGGGGAGGCCCTGCATGAGGAGGCCTGAGAGAAGGCTGCCGCGGGTGTGTGTGCGCGCGAGGGCCGACAGAGACGGCGGAAGGGGTGGGATAGGGGAAAGCGGCGCTGATGAGTCGCTTGTGCGGCCTGCGTGCGTCCCGCCTCGACGTCGGTGAAGGCCACGGACGCGGAGATCGTGCGGCTGTGCACATCGGCGTGCACCAACAGCGCGTCGGTGCATCAGCTGTCGCTGCGATTTCGCTTCTAGTGCAGTTCTTCACGGTGCACACCACGGTGGATGGTGTCCTTGTGGAAGGGAAGTAAAGAGGGGGCAGAGGGGAGGGGGTGACGGGGGTGGAGAGGGGTGACGGCCGCGGACAGCGCGGTGAGTCCGGACATCCCCGCGACGGCGCTCGTGACGCTGGCGCTCACGCCGTTTTTTTTTTTGTTAGAGTCCCACAGCGGCAGCGTCGGCGGCTTCGTAGAGACACCGCAGCAGTCGCACCAGCCGCGCGTCCTGCAGGCTGCCAGGCCGCACGCGAGCCTCCAAACGCCGCAGCAGCGCGAGAAGCCCGGCGAGGCCGAGGAAGCTCGTCGCCACTGCCTTACCGCGGGCGTCTGTGGCCGCACCCGTGTGCGGCGCCGTCCCGCTGCTGTCCGCGTCGCCGCTGTCCACTGGAACGTGCAGCAGCTCGCAGAGGACTCCGAGCACTGCGTGGGGAAGGGTGTGCTGCAGCACCGCCTGCGTGGGCGATGGCATGTCCGCCGTGTACGGCAGCAGCGCGAGGTCTGCAAGGCACTCACCCAGCACCTCGCGCAGCCGCGTCTGCGAGGCAGGCTCGCCGTCGTGTTGCAGCGCGCGCCACCCGGTGCGGTACACCCGCGCACCGAAGATGCTCGCGACGTGGCGCCGCTGCTGCCAGCTGCTGGGCATCAGCACGAGCGAGTCCGCCTCCGCACCACCGGCGCCGTCCCCACCGCCCGCGGCATCGGCGGCGGCGGAGCGGGGCACGACACAGAGGAAGAGGTGCTGCAGGTACCCCATCCACAGCCGCACCAGCCCCCACGGGCGAACCGCGGACGCAAACACGCAGTGGTGCACCGTCTCCAGCACCCCGCGGAAGGCTGCGATGTCGTCGGTCGTGCAGAAGGTCGCGGCGCGCCCCACAAACTGGCCCACCTCGTCCTCGCGGGCCATGCGGTGCTGCTCCTCCAGCGCGGCACGCAGCGCGTGCAGGGCGCGGGCACACGTGCGGTACGCCCCCACAACGAGCAGCAGCGCACACGGCGCCGGCGCCAGCGAGGCCGGACCCGCAGCCGCGCGACCGTGCCGCATCAGCGCCGCAGCGAGGCGTGCTTCGACAGCATCCTCGTCCGCGCGGCGCGGTGGCGCGGCGGCCGCTGGCAGACCCGCGGCAGACGCCAGCAGCGATGTGGTACCCATCGCTGTGGCGATGGTCGGTGACACCGAGCAGCCGTCCTCCTCCCCCTGCGCAACACCGGCGGGAGCGTCGATGAGATCGCGACCGTGGCGCGACTGCGCGTCGATGGCGTCAATTTCGCGGGCGAGGGCGGCTGCTCCGCTGCCACTGCCGTGGCCCGCGTCCGCCCTTCCCCCATCTGAGGCGGGCGAGCTCGACCCAGCCGGCGCCTCGAGTGCGTCCCACGGCGAGAGCGGAACACCGACCGCGCTGGGGTGCTGTCGCAGCGGAGGCGGCATCGTGGACGTCAGCGCGGACGCGGTGCGTGCCGTGTCGTCGGGTGCGGCAAACCACGATGCCATGTGCGCCCCTTCCGCCTCCGCCGAGGCGTAGCGCTGGCAGAGGGCGGTGTGGCGCTGCACGAGGAGGGCCGCCTGCTCCACGTCCCACGGCAGCGTCGTCATGCCGCTGGCGAGCAGCACAAGCACGTGCCGCGCCACGGCCGTGTCAGCCCACGCGGCCTCACCCGACCGCACGCCGGCATTGGACGTCTCTGCTGATCCTTCTGGAGCTGCACCGGGGCCGCCGCGGCTGTCCAGCAGCACCAGCAGCGGCAGCAGGTGCGACGCGAGCAGCGACTCATCCTCGCGGGCCATGCGGCCGCGCCGCTCGAGCTGAAGCAGCGTGCCGTGCACGAGGAGCATCCACAAGCGCGCGTCACCGCGCACAACGCACAGCAGCGGCGTGTCGCTAGACTCGCGCAGGAGCTCGTGCAACCGCTCGACCGACCGCGTGAAGAGCCGCTGCCGCTCCGGGCGCAGCACGAAGAAGCAGCTCTGGTCGAAGACGGCCGCAAAGTCGGCAGCGATGCCGCCCAGGACGGCGCTCGCAGCACCACCCTCGCCGCCCCGCGCGTCGGCCGTGGCGGGCGCCGCGTGCACGAGCGCGGAGAGCAGCCCCGCCATCATCACCCCCTCCGCCGCGTCCTGCTCGCCGTCCTCCGCCGACATCCCCGGCTCCACTGCCGCGGCCGCGGTGGTGGTGGTGGTGGTGGTGGTGGGTGGCGCCAGGAGATCTCCAGATGGCGTCGTCATCGCCGGGTGACTGCGGCCGTGCATCAGTGTGCGCTCCATGACGTGGTTGGTGTCTGCCAGCACACTCGTCAGCACCCGCGCGCGCTGCCGCCAGCGCCGCTGAAACACATCAGCGAAGGCGCTCGCAGTGGCCTCTGCCGCGTCTGTCGCCCCGACCCCATCACCGGGTTGCTCGCCGCCTGTCGTGCTCATCCACGCACCTTCCTCCGGCGCCTGCACACGCAGCAGTGTCGGCTGCAGCTGCCAGAGGTACGCGCCAGACGTGTGCCGCAGCGACGGCAGCGCAGACGGCGCACATGCCAGGCCTGCGATCAGCGATCGCGCGAAGCTGTCCTGCAGGGCCGTGATGTTGTGCGCGAGCGCCTGCAGCGCGACCGGCATGGCGGTGGTCGAGGTGCTGTGCAGGACACCGGTGCGCAGCGCCAGCACCGCCTCGCCGTACACGCGCAAGGCCACGCGCAGCTCACCGAGAAAAGCGTGCACGGCGTCCCGCACGAGGCACTCGTACAACCCCGCACCATCGGCCGCTGCTGCGCCGCCCGACTTTCCCACGTCGTCGCCGCCGCCGTGGTGCGCACGCTGCAGGGCTGCCGACATCGTGCGCTCCGCCGCGGCGACGAGGCACTGCAGCCACAGCCAATGCGTCTCCGACACGGAGTGCTGCTTCACGTCCGCGGCGAGGCGGAGGCGGCGCCAGTGCTCCTGCTGTGCGGTCGGCATGCGCCGCACCCCCGCCTTCTCCATGTCCTCCTCCGCAAGGGCGCGTGCCACGGCGTCGTCCGTGTACAGGTCGGCGCCGTAGAAACCGTACAGCACGTACCAGCACCGCCACAGCAGCCGCGCGTGCTCGCGCGCCGCCGCTTGCACGGTCACTCGCACGGCGGCGAAGGCGTCGGCTGCCGCGTCACCTGGCGCGGCCTCCACACGCGGCCGCTTCGCACCCGGCGCCGACCGCCTCTCCGCCGCTTCCTCCGTCGTCACCTCAGCCTTGACGCCCGTTTCTGCAGTGCTGCCACGGAGGTGATGTGCGACGGCGCGAAGCTGCACCGCTGTCAGTCGCCCCGCCCACTCCGCCCACGACGCCCGCGCCTCCCCCACGAGGCGTCGCAGCAGCACCGCGAGAAGCGCGTGACCCCCGTGGCCGAGCACCATGAAGGACTGCGCGGCGCGTGCGAGCGTACCGGTGAAGTACATCACCTCGCCGATGTGCTGGCGCTGCTCGTCCTGCAGAGCGATGCGCCGCTCACGCAGCCGACGACGGGCAGCGGCGAGTGCAGTCGGCGGCGCAGACACCGCGGCCGCCTGCGCCTCTGTGACGAGGTCCATCAGCGCATCCGCCCACCCGTCCTCCCTCGCCAGCGCAGCCGGGAGCACCGCCGCGGCCACGGCGTTGAGCATGCAGTGTATCGTGCCGGCGCCGCTGTCGCGCCCTGACGTCGGCGGTGCGCCCGCTGCGGCGGTGGTGTGCCGCCGCTGCGTCCACTGTGTGTACATGGGCACGAGGAGGAAGCGCAGCCACAGCAGCGGGGCGTCGTGCACGAGGTGCGCCGCGAGGGCCCGCACCGAGGCCAACTCGCCGCCTGCACCACTGCCACCAGCCCTGCTCCCGCTGGCACACCCCCGAGGCTGCTGCTGCTGCTGCTGGAGGGGCAACCGGAGGTGGAGGGCCTCGAGCGCCTGCTGCAGGACCCGGGTCACGCTCGCACCACCGCTGCCCCACACACCCGGTGGCGGCGGCGGTCGAGACGCCGCACCGCCCTTTGCCGCCGCGTCGCTGCCGCCGTCGTGGGCCGACGACGCGGACGATGCGCCGGCCGATGGCGCCCCGCTGCGGCGCTCGCTCTCCTCCTCCCCCTCCCGCTCCTCCGCCTCACCGCCGTCTTCGCCGTCGCGCACCCACAGCTGCTCCAGCCACGCCGGGTAGTCACCGCCCCACAGCAGACTTGTGCACTCGCGAATGAACCGCGCGTGGGCGGCGCCTTCTCGCGCACGCACGCCGCCTTCGCGCAGCGCTGGTGCATCACCGGCGACAGCGGCCGACACGGCGCCAGACGACGCGCCGCGGACAGACGCGGCGGCGGAGGGGGACGTGGCGGCGGTCGCCGGCGGTGATGGCGTCGACCTCTGCACTGCGGCCCAGAGGAGGGGCAGCTCGGACAGGAGGGGGCTGCCTCCTGTGCCGGAGAGCGGCAGGCCGCCGGTGATGATGCGCTCGAGGCGGGAGAGACTGCTGCCCTGGGCATGCGATGCAGGGGCTGCTGCAGCGTGGGGCACGGCCTCGGCGAAGCGCAGCCAGCGGTGCGCGGCGGTTAGCGGCGGCGCCGCCGCCGCTGCATGTGAAGTCCGTGCCTTGGTGTGCTCCATCAAGCGGTCTATTACAGCGCGGTCCGCTCCGGTAGGTGTGCACACAGCTCAAGACTGTGAGTCCGTGTGTCTGCGGCGCGTGCCCGTCGTGTTGGAGAGGAGTTCTATGTGGTGCCGAGTGCTACGTGTGTGTGTGTGTGTGTGTGTGTGTGCCGCTGCGAGCGCGGCCGCAGGTTCCAGTGCGTGCCCTCGTGTGGAGACGTTCAAAGGTCAAGAGGGGGGGGGCAGCTGGTGCTCAGGCGCAGCGCGGGCCCCGTGGTGAAGCTGCCGGGCGATGCTGCAAAGCCAAGGTCGAGGGAGATACGGGGAAGAGTCGGTGTGAGCGCCTAAGATGCAGGCGCGAGTGGTAGTGTGCGGCGCAGGTTGAGTGCCACGACGCAGGAAAGGGCACGCCCTCCCGTCCACAGACCCACCCCCGGCGCATGTGACTCGAGTTGCCCGATGGGAGAGGAGAGGAAGAGAACAGGAAGCAGACGAGGCCTGGCACACCACGCCGAGCCGCCCTCGCCATCGAAGGCCACTGGCCTTCCCCTCTCCGATCAGGACGGCGCTGCACACTCGCCGCGCCTCCACGGTGCCCATGCGGTTGCATGCTGCCTTCTTCGGTGCTGAACGTGTGTGTTCTCACTGCAACACAGGCCCCAGTGCTAGCGCACGGAGTTTGCACAAGAAAGTCGGTCCGTCTATGCATGCGTCTCACTCGATGTGCGTGTACAACGCAGCCTCCGCCCAGCCCCACACTGCCCCCTCCCACACACACACACACACACACACACACACACACACGGTGTGGGCACTCGACGAGATGGGGGGGAGCGTGTGAGAGAAGAGGAAGAGGAGGGTGGCACGCACACATCAAGCGGTCCGCAGACTCTCCTGAAGCTGGTCGACGTACTGCTGCAGGAGCCTCTCGCGGCCATCACCAACCAGGAGGGCGACGTAGCGCAGACACGTCTTCGCATCCCCCATCAAGTGCACCTGGCGCAGCACCTCCGACCGCTCCGCCACCTCGCGGGCGTAGACGCGCTCCACCTCCTCGGCATCCGCCTGTCCAGTCCCACCGCCGCGTCGCACGACGACATCAGCGCTGCGGTCCACATCGCCCTCGAGCTCCGCCTTGCTGTAGCCGTAGTACACAACGACGTCCATCGGCACGTGTGTGTCGTTCAGCATGCCGCTGTCTTGGATGATCTGCACACACCGCTGCCGCTCCTGCAGGTACGTCGGCGGCAGCTCGCGGCTCGACTCCGGCGTTGGCAGGTTCGGCTGCCGCTGCGCCGCGAGGAGGTCAACGATGGTCTGCAGCGCATCCTGCAGCGCCTCCGTGTCGTCGCGCAGCTGCCGCGTCCATCCAGTGACGCGGGTGCGCTGCGCGGCGTCGATGTGGACGGGCCGCATAGACGGACTGGAGGCCCGCAGAGGGGCAGCACTCCCTGACCGAGCAGCGGCCTCAGTTGGCCCCCTCGTCATCTCCGCCTCGCGGCCGCGGCTTCCGCAGCGTGACACACGCGCCGCAGCCGCAGCCGGAGATGACGACCGCGACGACGCCGGGGGCGTGGCAGCGGGCCGCGGCTGCTGCTGCTCCTGCGTGCGCGGCGGGCCGCCTCCGCCCGGGCCCGCGCTGCCACGCGCCGTGGCCGCGGGGCGACTCTGCGGGCGGCCGGTGGTGGCGGCGGCGAAGACGGCGGTCGCATCCGTGGCCGCGGCGGCGGCAGGGTCGCGGTGCCCCTGCGGGGACGGCCGGCGCGCGGCGGCGGTGCCGTGGGGACTGGGCCGCCGCTGCCAGGGCTGCTCCGTGCGTCGCGGGGTGGGGTCGCAGAGGGGTGCGGTGGTGTTGAGCGAGGCGAGCAGCCGCGCCTGCGGGTCCTTCACTATGGGCGAGCACTCGATCTCCGCCTCCGCGCCCCGCTGGGTGTGCAGCTGTGGTGCGAGCTCGGCCGCGCGCAGGGCCGCGTAGGAAGAGGGCACGGCAGGCATCGACGACTGCTGCTGCGGTTGGTGAGGCCGCTTGGCTGATGGGCCGCGGCGCAGTCGCACGTTGCGCGGCTCGTAGCGGCGAAGCAGCTCCGCCTCTGCTGCCTCACGACTGCTGCCAGGCTGCACGGGTCGCTCTGGCGAGGCGAGCGCGCTGCAGCCCATGACATCAGCCATCGGGTTCTGCACGCGCTCGGGGTGGGCGACACCGCCGTACGCGTTGCGCTCCACGGATACCCTGCGCGGCGTGGTTGTCGACGTGGCCTCCGCGCTCGGCACCCCCGAGGCCGTGGTGAGACTGGGATGCAGCTGCTGCTGCTGCGCGGCGGTCATGCGCCGCACGATGGTCTCCTCGAGGTAGCGCCGCGACTCCTCGGCGAGCTGCTTCACCACCGCCCCGCGCAGGGGGCGGCCATTCGCGTTGAGCCGCCGCTCCCGCGCCCCCTGCGCCTGCCGAGTGTGGGCGAGCTGCTGGGCGGTGTGCTGACTGCGCGCGGCGTCGCCGTACCCAGTGGGGGCCGTCACGCCCCGCGTGAGCAGGTGGAGGAGGTTCATCGAGCGCTGATCCACAGCGTCGTCGGCAAAGGGGGCAGGGCGGCTGCCCTCGCGGCGCCGCGACGCGGTGAAGGTGCCGGAGGAGACGGAGGAGCCATCCACGGAGGCCCGCGCCGGGCCTGCACCCACTCCGACAGAGGCCAGCATCGAAGAGGGGGCCGCGCTGCTGCTGTTGGCGACGGCGCCGGCGGCCGTGGCGCTCCCACTCCCGCGCAGCGTCTCGGTGCGGGCGTAGGGCTGCGTCGTGTCGATCATGTTCGGCTGACGGCCCCAGTTGCGCTGGGCCAGGGCGCGGTCGGCGAGGCGCGAGTGCGTCATGCGGTGCTCGTCCACGACGAGAAGCGTGGGGCATAGGTTGCGCAGCACCGCCATGAACCCGGGCTTGCCAGCGTCCACGACCGGGTTGCCGCGCAGGAGGAGGTGCCGCAGCGCGGAGCAGAGCGATAGCATGCGCAGTGCGGCCTGCGTGCGAATCTGGTTGAAGGTGAGATCGAGCGTCTCGAGCAGCACGAGGTGCGCCACCCCCTCCACCGCCGCGATCGCGTTGTGCCCAAGGAAGAGGTGCGCGACACCCAGGTTGTGCTCGAGTCCGCCAATGCCGCGCAGCTGGTTGCGCCGCGCGTTGAGCACCGTCAGCATCTTGCACGCCTCCAAGCCGCGCAGCTCTGTGAGGTCGTTGACGCTGACGTCGAGGCGAAGCAGCGTGGCTGGCAGCGGGCACAGCGCGGTGAGGTGGTTACGACTGAGGTTGAGCACAGTGATGGCGTTGTACGTCGTTCCGCCGAGCAGCGCAGCTGGCAGCCTGGCACTCGTCGCCGCGTCGATGCTCTCCTCGGCGGTGCTGCCGCACTGCTGCTGCTGGGCTGCGGCGCTCTCGTACGCGGCCAGCACGTCCCACATCGTCTGGGCGCCGCCGAACATGTGCACCTGCCGCAGCGCCCCCTCCCGCGTCATGAGGGCGGAGAGGTCGAGCACGCTGTCCAGAACCGGGCTCAGGTTCGCCGTGAGGTCGAGTTGGTCGTTGCGGTCCACAAAGGGCTCGCGCGTGGCCGGGGCACCGCCGCCGTCGGAGTCCGCAGCGCCGGCGGGCGCACCGGCTGCGGCGAAGGGGGAGCGTCTGCCCGCCGCCTCCGTGGCGGAGCAGCGCCGCGCCGAGTTGGGTGACGGGGACGCGGTGCGCACTGGCGAGATGTGCACGGTGGTCGTCGTGGCGGGTGGCGGGGACGCGGCCGACTCGCGGTCCATGCGCGGCGTTCCCGGTGCGGCTGCGGTGGCGGCCGGCCGTGCTGCGCTCCCCCGCCCCGGGAAGGCGAAGGCGGTCATGGCTGGCGAGCGCGGGCTGCCCTGTGCCGTGCCCCCACTCGACGGCGCCGGTCCCGCCACGGCTGCGGAGGGCGTTGCGAGCGGTGGCGGGGGTGGCAGCGGCGTCGGGTGCTGCTGCTGTGGTTGGGGTGAAGACGCCGGGTGTGGGGCTGCGCTGCTGGCGGAGGCGTTGTCCCGCGGACCAAACAGCTCCTCGCGCCGCCGCTGCAGGGCCTCGGCGCTGCCGCTGGCGTAGCTGCGGAGGGACACGGAGACCGAGGCGGAGGTACCGCTGAGCGAGGGGGAGCGCTGGCGGAGGTGGTGAAGGGCTGCCACGTTGGCGGCCGTGACTGCTGTCGTGGACCACGCCTTCTTGCGGGTGGCGCTTCGTGACAGTGGACCGGCCCCTACCGAGTCCGCGGCGGGGTCCTTGTCGCTTGTGCCGGCGTGCTGGGAGTCAGGCGGGTACGTCCGCAGCGCGGACTCCTGCGGCGGCGAGATGCTTAGCGAGGAGGACCGCACACTCGCGTCGCGCGGCCGGCTGCCGCCGTGCGTAGCCCTCGCATCGTCGTCGAGCACGACGTCGCACGGCACCTCCGCCGCAGCGAGCCGGAGGTTTGCACACCCGTCGGCGGTGAAGTTGTTGGCCGACACATCCAGCAGCGTCAGCCGGGGGCAGCCGAGCAGCAGCAACTCGAGGTGCCGCAGCGCACGGTCCGTGAGGCCGCAGCGACGCCACACCACCTGCCACTCCGCCACCGCCGTGCCGTGTGCGCGGCCAGCGGGGCCGTCGAGCTTCAGGAACGCCTCACACAGCGCGATGACGGGCTTGTCGCCAACGCTGAGGTTCGTCATGTCCACCACGAGCACACTCGACGGCGGCGCATCGCTCGAGGCGGCGCTGGTGGATGCGTGCGGGATGTAGCTGCAGTACGTCTGCAGGCGCTCCACCCAGTCGCCAGTGTCGGTGACGCCCTGCCGCCGCAGCTCCGTGGCGAAGAGAGCCTCAAACCGCTCCGCAAAGGCGGCGTGTAGCGACATCACGATGGGCGCAGACGAGGCCTTGTGTGTATGTGTGTGTGTGTAGGCTGACGCCCGATGCAGGCCAGTGCAGACGCACAGCGCTGACGCGGCAGAGAATGAGGTGAGGCGGAGAGGCCAGAGAAAGGGGAAGACTCGGTAGTGGTACAGGATGCCGAAACTAGCAGCTTGTGTGTGTATGTGTGTGTGTATGGAGGGCGGGCAGTGACAAGGAGGAGGGAGTTCGCTACTCGGAGGGTTCTGCTCTATGCGCGTGTGTACGTGTTGATCTAGACGGACCTATTCCTCGTCCGCTTTAAGGACGCGTGTATGAATGCGTGTGGGGTTGGCTGTGTGTGTGTGTGTGTGTGTGTGTGTGTGTGTGTATGCTGTAGTAAGAAGCTGCAGCAGCGCCGGTGCGTCGTGTGCGCGCTGCTGGCCCTAGCTCACTTCGCGCTCGAATCGCCCACGTTGCGTAGGCAGCAGCAGCAGCAGCAGCGGAGCCGGTCGCGTGTATCCTGCGCGTGTGTGTCCCGTGCGCACCTGGCAAAGAGGACGTTGCGGTGCTGAAGGAGGCCCAGGTTGAGCAATGCGGTGGACGGGTGATACGGGAGGAGCTCAGGCTCCTTCTGTGTAGCGAGGGGTGAGGTGTGCGTGTGTGTGTGTGTGTGTGTGTGTGCGTGTGACAGAGGTTTGTGAGTAAGAGGGGGAGGGGAGGGGGTGGTCAGTCATGCAAGTTGGACAAGAGGCGGCGTGTGAGAGAGAGAACGTTGTGGCGAAGCAGCGTGCTGCCGTCGTGCAGAACCTCGTGCACCGCGACGGGGGGGGGGAGGGGGCAGAGTCACGCCGCGGAGGACCTGCACGGTGGCGGCCCGCCTCCCCAAGCCGTTCGCGCATGCGGGGAAGAGTGAAGGAGAGAGGGATTAAGCTCTGTAAGAAGCGCTCACCACGACAAAGGGTCGATGGCAACTCGCGCAGACAGAACAACACACAGCCACGTCAACTCACACACACACACACACACCGGGGCCTATCTAGACAAGCTCGCCGTCGACAAGGAGCTTGTACAGCGCGGGGTGCACGTTCGGCCCGATCGCCTCCAGCGACTGCCGCGCCGTCTTGACGAGCAGCGCGCGCTGCAGCAGCGTGTTGCGGCGCTCGTACTGCCGCTCCAGCAGCTGCACCACGACGGGGTGGGCGGCCTCGCCCAGCCGTATGAATAGGCTGCAGAGGTCCACGAGGAGGATGAGGTCTGTCTGCCACATCGCCGCCGCAGCAGCGGCAGCAGAGGTCGACGGCTGGTCGAGCCCGCGGGTGGGCGGCAGCAGCGCGTCGCGGAGGAGTCGCTCCGGTGGCGCCCGCCCGTCACCGCTGGCCGACGTCGCTGGCGTCGTGGCGTCGTGCGTGACGACGTGCAGGGCGTAGTCGGCCAGGCACCTCGTCAGCCGCTGGTGAGCCTTGGGAGAGTGGGCGAGGTCAATGCAGGAGCGCAACAGGCCCTCCACGTCGTGCAGCGTCACGCTCGTGAGAAACGCCGGCGGCTGGTACGTCGGCGCTGCCGTGTCGACAGAGTCAGCCGCCGCTGTTGTCGCTGGCGCCGCCCCGCCGCCTGAGACCTCCCCCTCCGCCGTGAGGCGGCGCTGGGCGTAGGCGAGAAGGACATCGACGGTAGACATGGAGCCGGTCATGATGCGGCCCGACACGCTGCGCATGAGCTGCAGGAGGACGCAAACCTGCGGCGCACTGAGCGGCGCTCCAGCCGGCACCGCGGCCGCCACGGGCGCCGTCCCCGCAGCGGCGGCGCGCCTCCCCGTCTTCCCGCGCCTTCCCGCCACGGTGGGGGTGGCGGTGGTGGGCGGGACGGCAGCAAGTTGGGCGATGCGCGTGAAGATCGTCTCCATCGCCGCGATGTCGACCTCCACTGACGCCCGCAGGAGGCCCTTCGCGAGGCGTGTCAGCGCGTGGGCGGACATCGTGGCGCACACCTCGGCCAGCCGCTTGTACGTCGCCTCCATCACCGCGGCGGAGCGCAGCCCACAAGCGATCAGAAGGTAGAAGATGCTCGCCAGGTCCGCGGCGGTGCAGGTCGGCATGACGCGCTCTGTGCAGTGCCGCGCAAGGAGGTGCACGACATCGTAGTCCGCCGAGCCGCGCCGCTCCGCCAGCTCCAGTGCCGCCTTGATGACTGGCAAACTGGCGTCCCGCTGATAGCGCGCCACGTTCGCGAGCACCGCCGCGCCGATGTCATCCTGCGGGAAGCAGTCGCGCAGACAGTGCATGATCGCCAGCGCCGTCGAGGCCACCGTGACGAGCATGTGCGGGTCGCTCTGCAGCAGCCCGCGCACCTGTGCCGAGAAGACGGGCTGCACCGCCGTCACACACACGGTGCGCACGCTCGCGTCGTTGGCTCGAACGCCGCACTGCAGCAACCGCACGGCGAGCTCCAGCGAAAATTTGCGACCGAGGTCAGCCACACGTCCGAGCAGGACACCGTACAGCTGCACGTGAACGATGCCGCCGGCGCAGTACGCCTCCACGCACTGCACCACTTCTTCCGGCGACAGCGCCGCCGCGGCGCGCATCGTGCGGGCGATGAAGGCGCGCAGCACCTGCTGCTGCAGCTGGTGCTCGCCCGGCAGCGCCGCGTAGCCGCGCAGGAGCAGCGGGATGTCATGCACGTTGTGCGAGTGCTGCACCGCTTGCAGAGCATACAGGGCGAGCGTGCGCGGTAGCAGGCGGACCGACTCCGCCTCCGCCTCCGCGCCTGTGGGCTGCGCCGCCTCAACGCCCTCGGTGGGCGGCGCTGCACTCGGCGCACTCGTGAACTCGACAGGGGGCGGCACCGCCGCGTCAGCGCCGCCGCCCTCACTGCGGCTCACGATGCGGCTTGCCATGCCAGCCCCGCGCAGGTGGGCGGCGAGCTCCACCAACAGCCCGCACTCGCCGATGGTGTAGCGGCGTGCGGCGAGGTACTCCGGCAGCACGAGAACATGCATCAGCGAGCTGTATGGCACGGTGCGGAGCAGCTGCAGCAGGGCGGCAACGTCGGCGTCGTCCACGGCGGCCTCGGCGGTGCGCTGGATGGCGCTGAGTGTGTGCAGCATGCCGATGCGCTGGCCCGCGTTCATCGACCGCCACACCGCGACCCGCGCCACACCCCCGCCGCCCGCGCCCACGCCGTCTTCCCGAAGCGCGTCGACGAGGCGCTCGACGAGGCGGCGCAGGGACGGCGAGGCGAGCGGGGCGCCGGTCGCATGCAGGCGCTGCAGCACTGTCACGGTCTGCGAGGCGGAGAGGAGGGGGCTGAGCAGGTCGAGCAGCTCCATCAGCATCGACGTCAGCGCGTCGTCGGCGCGCAGGCAGAGCGTCGCCGCCGCACACAGCAGCTGAGAGGAGAGCACCCCCGTCGCCGTGTCTGTCACGTCGATGAGAGAGGACGCAGCCCCGGCTGGCGCCGTCGCGGACTGGCGTGCGGCGAGGTGCTGTTGCACGGCTGCCACGACGCCACGCACGAGCTCGGGCGACACGTGCTGCACACTCTCCGGCACGCACATCACCACCGTCACCTCCGTCAGCGTCGTCAGGGGCAGCAGCATGGCCGTGGCGCCGGGGCGCACGGCCATCACGGCGGTCAGCGCCGGGTCCAGCACCTCCACACGGTACGTGCGCAGCGCCGGCGGCTCTACCTCCACCGGGTACTCGGTGCGAAGGCGATACAACAGGTGCGCGACGGTGAGCAGGTAACGCCGATACTGCGCCTCTACCGCTGCGGCCGGCGGGCTGCTGGCGCCACTCGCACCCGCGCCAGCGCCGCGCCGGCGGCTGGCCCGCATCATGTCTTGTGCAACCCTGGCCGTCGAGGTGATGTAGATAGCCAGCAGCTGCTGCACGGCAACGGCGCTGTTGCGCCCGTAGTTGGACAGCGGGTCGCGCACGAGGCCGTGCGACTGCCGCGACAGCTGTGAGAGAAGACGCTCAAGCCGCTCCACCACCGCGAACGCCGCCGCCACTGCCGGTGCCGCCGCCCCGCCGTCCGCGACGCCACCCTCCTTACTGCTGGTGCCAGCGCTGACGTCTGGGCTGATGGCAGCCCCGCCCTTACCCTGCGACCGGTTGAGCGTGCTGTGCAGCGCCGTGAGCTGCACCACCGTGTCACCTGGCATGCCGCAGAGCACCGCGGCGGTGCTCAGGCGCAGTGCCGACTCGGTCAGCTGCTTCATCGTCACCGCCGGCGCACTCAGGACGGACTCGCTCAAGGCGGCCAAGCCGCGCTGCCGCTGCGGCGACGCCCCAGCCCCGGCCGACCCGGTGTGCAGCTGTCCCCCCGCCACGAGCTTCGCCGCCGCCTCGGACAGCGGCAGGAGAAAGAGGGTCGGCAGCAGCGCCAGCGCACTCTCCACCGCGGTGGAGAGCTCCAGCGGTGCTGCGACCGTCCCTGTGACAGCGCTGCGTGCGCCAAGCCCTGCGCTGCGCTCTGCTTGATGTCGCACCACGTCGTCGCAGCCCACCTCCACCAAACGGGCGCGAAAGCTAGCCCACACCGACTCGAGCACTTCCGCGGACGCTGCCACGCCGCCCTCCTGCAGCAGCAGCGGCATCAGCGCCGTCACGAGCGTCTGCACCGCTGCTGCGTCGCCGCGGCGCAGGGCCTCCACAATGACCTCGAGAGTAACGTAGAGAGCCTGATTGACTTGCCGCCGGTGCACGGCGGGGGTGAGCAGCGCCAACGCCGCCGTCGTCGGCGTCGCAGCCGCGGCCGCAGCGCCGTGGGCCACCTCTGCCGCTTGGCCTCGCCTCCCGTGCGTCCCCTGCTTCCCACCGCGGCGCTTGCGTGCTGCGGCGGCGGCCTGCGCCTGCGCGCTGCTTGACCCCGCGTCTGCCAGCATCGCTGCGGCGCTGGGCATGGCCGTGTCCTCCTCAGACCCCTGCTCCAGGCGCGCCTTGAGATCAAAGGGGCCGCCGGCGCTCTCGTCCGCCGCGTCTGCGGCGCTCACGACGACGCGCTGGCTGTCGCGGCAGCACTGCTGCAGCCTGCTCGCGACGCTCTCCACCAGCGCCGTCCGGGTGCGCACGGGGAACGGCGCCGTCGCCACAGACCTGGAGAAGCGGCTGACGATGCGCACGACATCGACGGCGTCGCGTGGGGAGAGGGAGGCGCAGAGGCTGCTGGTCAGCACCGCCTCCGGCGGGAAGCCGCCGCAGAGCATCGCGTACAGCAGCTGCGTCAGCGCCCCTTTCAGCCGGGGTCGCGGCGTCAGCGGGGCTGCGCTGGTGGCGCCGTCCGCGACTGCCATGGCGGCGCGGTGCTGCGCCTCGAGCCGATCCAGCAGCCCGCCGAGCTGCTCGGGCCGCGTGCGGAGGAAGGCGCTGGCGGCGGCGCAGATGTCCGTCACGACCTGCACGTACGTCTGCCGCTCAGGGGAAAGGCGGCGCAGCTCCGCGGTGACAGCGGGGACGCAGAGACGCGCGAAGAGGTCGGCACTGCGTCCCGGGTCGTTGGTGTGGCAGACGCGCCGCGCAATGCTGCGGCACTTCTCCTCGAGAACGGCCTGCTCCTCCGCGGGAATGGCGAAGGAGAAGTTCTCCAGCAGGACAAGACAGCTCAGTGCATCAGCGAAGGCGACAACGCCCGCCTCGAGTGCGCAGTCGCCCACCGCCGCCTCGACGGCAGAGAAGTGGCCCAGCACGGCAGCGTGCGCGGCGTCGCGCCAGTCCGCCCACTCCCTCACCGCCGCGGGGTCCACCGACCACGCCGCACCACTCAGCTTCTTACCGGACTCCGCTGCGATGATGCTCAGCACGTACGCCATCAGTAGCGCCGCGGCGTCGCCGTACTCGCAGCCGTCCGCCGACGCCGGCGGCTGCAGCGGTGCGACAGGCCCGACGAGTTCGCGGATGTGTGCGAACGCCGGGGCGACGGCCCTCAGCAGCGCCTGTTGCATTGGGGCGTGCGCCGATGCCACCCGGCGCCGCCATACGCGGGTGTTCGTATTTATCCTTATCCATGCCGGGAAGTCACCAGCGTTCAGGAGCAGCAGCGGGCGGTACCCCTCCGCCGCAGCGCGCACGACCATCGCAAGTGTTGCGCGGCGTGTCCCGGCTGCTGGCGACGCCGCCGTCCGCCGCACACGCGCCCCGATGGCTTCCAGAACGGCGCCCCACACGCAGCGGTGCACGCGCATGAGCGCGGCTGAGCGGTCGCATGGGAAGTGCAGGACATGCAGCAGCGACAGCACCTCCACGGCGGTCGCCTCGCTGGCGACAACGGTGGCGGCGTTCTCTGCCTGCACTGAGCGCCAGTAGATGCCCTTCGACGTGTCGGACGCGGCTGCCGGCAGCGCCACATGGATGAGGTCCTCGTCATCGACCTCACCGACTTCGTCGCCTTCGTCGTCTCCACCCTCGGTCGCGCCCGCGTCGTCGCCGGTGCTCTGTGCCCTCCCGTCGCACAGGGGCACAAAGAAGATGCGGTGCAGGTGCGGGTATGTGCTTGGGGCAAGGGAAGCAGCGGAGAGTAGCCGCGTCCGCTCCTCGAGGCTCACCCCACCCGTGTTGCTCGAGGCCGCCCGCGTGACGTTGGCATTCACCGTGCTCATCGCCACACGCGTGGTGCTCGGTGCTGCTGACGGGGCGCTGGCGCGTGGTTCGACGTAGCAGCTCCCACGCAGTGCCCGCCATTCTCGCAGGGTCGCGTCCAAGTCCAGCACGTAGGGCGCCCTGGAGGTGCTCGTACTTGCTTGCGAGCGCGGCGCCGTCGCCGGTGTCGACTGCGCGACAGCGGTGCCTTTCCGCTTCGAGGCTGGCTTGGCACGTGCTGGCGTGGCGGCAGTGGCGGCCGGCTCGCGCGGCTTACGCGCCCTCGCCGAGGGTGCGGCGGTGCTCGGTTTAGCAACGCGCTTGCCCGCCCGCCTGGCTGCGGCGAGGGTGACCAACGACGGCGCCACGGCACTGCCGCGTGCGATGGCGCGCGCCGGTGTATGAAGGGCCGCCGCTGATGCTGCTGTGCTGCCGCTGCCACCGCCGGTCAGGCCCGAAGCGCCGGCGGGGGTGGGCCACACGCGGCGCCATGCTGACGTGGGCGGCGGCCGCCGATGCCGGGAGATCCACGTGAGCATTGCGGCAGAGAGGCAAGGAAGACGCTAGGGCGATTAGGAGGCGTCCCGGTGTCTTGGATTACGCAAAACCTGCTTCTGTGTTCCCCTGTGTGTGTGTGTGTGTGTGTGTGTGTGTGTGTCTGGATAATGGTCTCCGCGTCTGCCTTTCTCCGGGGAGGGACGGGGCGAAGCAGCGGAGGTCTGTGTGGACGGTGGGTGAGCCGTGGCGTGCGGGCTCGCACGCAGACAGGCGCCGCGAAGACGGTGTGCGTGTGTGTTTGTGTGTGTGTGTGATGCTGCTGCGTGCCGCGGCGAGCAAGGGCGTTGGTGTGTGAGTAGTTGGGGGAGGGGGAGGGGAAGCGAGCCAGCAGGTGAGGCGTGCAGGATGCATGGCGCGTCGTGAGCAGAAGTGGGCCCCCTCCGGCTCTGCGGAGTGTGTCAGGGAGGGGGAGGGGGAGGGGGAGGCGAGAGCGCCGACTGCGTCCCTTGCTGAACGCCAAGACTGCGAAGGACAGTGGAGGCCGACACCGCGAGCGCACTCGCCGAACGAGAGACAGGCGGGGGTGGGGAGAGTGTCCACGCCTGGCGGTCCTCGTGCGGCGCCCATGCGCCGACTTGCCATTGAGTGTGTCCGGTATTCTCCACGCGGTGGTGGCCGACAACAACGTGGCGGGGCCGCCCGCCCCCCCCACCTCTCGACCGGCACACGGCGAGTCGGAGAAGGGGGGCGGGGGCGGGGGGCACGGATAGTGGGCAGACCGCACCGCAACCGGCGCGATGGCGCCTGATACCCCGACACACACACACACACACACACACGTTCACCGAGGCAAACACCTGCAGCACCCACAACACACCAGGAGGGTGGAGGAGAGGAAGGAGTCCTCCTTGCCCCATGCCGCTCCCTAATAGAGCTTGCCGTGTCGCAGTATGGAACGCACGTCGGGCACGACGAGAAGGCACTCGAGCAGCGGTAGCAGCCCGAGCAGCACCTCGTCCTCGTCCTCGTCGCCGCCCTCCACCGCCGACATGTCGTCCCCGAGCACGCTGTCCTCTGCGGACGGCTCTGAGGACGGGCCGGCAGCGGCGGCGTCGACACCCCCTGTGTCGGGCTTGAGTGCATCCGCGGCGGAGACGGCGGCGTCCTCACCGGCTGCACAGGGCGCGGCGCACGTTGCACCGCCGCCGCGCCGCTGCTGGTGCGCCGTGGGAATGAACGGCGACACGACGAGTGCGTTCTCGGGGTTGACGAGGGTGCACTCCTCTGAGTTGTCGATCATGACCAGCAGCTCCGGTGGCACTTTCAGCAGCCGCAAGTCCTTCACCAGCACCTTGCCGTGCTCGTTCATGACGGCCCGCTCGATGTCCGGCAGACCCGCGTCCACCGCACCGCGTGCCGCAGCGCCGGTGGCCGACGAGGCCGGCGCGTCCCGCCGGAGAAAGGAGGAGCCGCCGTCGGAGGAGAGGGTGTCGGCCCATCGCCGCCCCACCGCGCCGCCCCCGTCGTCGTCGCTGTTCGTCGTCGACCCGCCGCCCCCGCTGCCGCACGCAGAGGACACAGGGCCCGAGGAGGCAGACAGGCCGCCCAGCGGCCCGGCAGTACCACCGCCACTGCTGCTGCTGCTGCTGCTGCCGCTGCCGTCGGCACCGCGGTCGCTCGACCCGCACGTGATGCCGGCGGCGTTGGGCGGGAGGCCGCGCATGCCGGCGGCGGTGCACATCTTGCGAAGGAGCCCGCGCGGCACGAGGCGGCAGTCCTGGCGGTAGAAGCGGTAGCGCAGGAGGTGATCGGGATCGATGCGCTGCAGAATGGTGTCGGCGTACGGCTTCGACGCGGAGGTGAAGAGGACGAGGTTGAACAGCTTCGCCGCGGTGGCGAGGAAGAGGCGGGCGTACGGGCGCTCCCACACGTGGAAGATCTCCGCGCCCGACGCGGTGGGGATGACCTCCGAGAACGTGGGCGGCCCCGCCATGTTGGCCGTCGTTGTGGATACGTGGCAGAGGGTCTCGTCGAGGTCCATGACGAGCACCTTTTGCCGCGTTGCGGGGTAGCTCAGCACGTGGTGCGCCGTGATGCTGGCGATCAGGTGCGGTGCGACGCGGCTGCTGGAGAAGTCCAGGTTGCGGCTACTGACGCGCTGGTACACCACGGAGGACGCCTGCCGGTATCGCGCGGCCGCGGCCGCGGCGGAGCTCGAGGGCGCCATGCGGTGCCGGAGCGTGTGCGGGGCGATGCTGGAGTTGGAGCTGCTGTTGTCGTCGGTCGATGGGTCGCCCATGGCCGCGTCACCGGCCGGCCCACCGCCGCCGCTGCTTCCGCCGGTGCGCAGAAAGTGCGGTGGCCACTGCGGCTCCGGGTGCCGCGTCGGCATCGTCGATACCGTCGGCTGCTGGATGGGGCCCACGACAATGCTGACGAGCTGGTGCAGGCTGCGCGACACGCACAGCGGGTGGTGCGGCGGGACGAGCAGGCGGCCGCGCACCGCCGTCATCCACTCCTCCACCTCGCCCTTCTTGCCCAGCAGTAGGCGCCGCTGGATCGGCGGTGGGCCGCTCACGTCCGCATCGCCGCCCTCGCCCGTCGCCGTCGCCGTAGTGGGCGCCGCGGTGGTGCCGCTGCCCCATTGCGTCTTGAACACGTCTGCCTCGCTGTCGGCCTCGTCCGCTTCCGCGTCGAGGGTGCGCGAAAACGGGCGACGGGCAGGGCGATCGCTGCTGCCCGCTTGCGCGGCCCCTCCTCCTCCCGCTGCGGCCGCCTCAACTGCCGCTGCGGCGGCGGCGCGTTGCTTGTCTATCGCGGAGCGGGAGAGCGGGAAGGGGCGGTGGCTGCAGCCCGAGAGGAAGCACAGCAGCACGACGACGCTCTCGCGGAGGTGCGTGAAGGCCTCCCAGCCGTCCGAGGCGAGACTCGAGATGGATGTGATGACGTACGGTAGAATCACCGCGTCCCACAGCCACCGCACGTACTTGACAAGATCAGCCAACATCGCGCGCAAAGGTAGCCACTTCGCACAACAGGGAAAGGCGGCGGCGCACCGAGCAATCGCGTTTGCCGAAGAGTTGTGTATGCCTCGCGTGCGCAGGTAGCTAGCGGCAACACAAAAACTGGAGACGGCCGCGTGCGGTGCTGGGGCGACCTTGCCTCAACAACGAGGAGCACGACGGCACACACACACACACACACACACACCGTCACGGTAGAGGAGTTCCTAGAGAAGAAAGCAAGAGAAGAGGAGAAGCAGTGTGGCCCGGAGCAGCGGGTGGCGGGGCGAGGGGCGTGCAAAGGCGGCCCTTTAGGCCATGAGCGGCAAGACGCCGCCAACACACACACACACACACACACACGCGTAGCTGAACGTGAAGAGTGCGATTACGTGCGCGAGGAAGAGCAAAGTGCGTGTGGGAAAGGGAAGCGGTGAGTGGCAGTGGCCTGTGCCAGCGCCCTGTGGCTTCCCTGCGTGCGTGCGTCCCGGTTGTCAAGCACGTCCACAAGGGCGTCTGCGCGAGCGGACGCTGGTGCAACAAGGTGAAGCGTGCTGGAACGCGGAGGCGGGGGAGGGGGGGATGTGGGGAGGAGGCGGAGGGCTTGTAGAAGGGAGGAGAAGCGGCGACGCTGTCGGCGGCACCGGACCTCGCTGAACACGAGAAGGTGAGCAACAGTGTGTGCAGCAGTGTGTGTGTGTGTGTGTGTGTGTGTGACCAAGGAAGTTAACCGAGAAAGGGGAAGGAGAGCAGCGTGAGAAGCGGTGGCATGAATGGATGCGGAGCAGCGCGAAAGGCAAATGCTGCAGACGCACGCGGAGTGCTGGCGGCCCCGCGGCGGACGACAGGGTACGTCATTCAGACGCGCACTGCAAGTCTTGTCTTGAGTGACGTAGCAGAGAAAGGCAGGGGTCCGCCGCGCCTCTGCTACCCCTTCTCCATGCAGCTCTCCAGTCTTTCCTGGACGTCGTCACAGGCGCTGCGGCACCGCGCGCGAGGCCGCCAGCCCGCACATGCAGGTCCACTGCGTCGTCGCGCTTCATACGCTCTCGTGTTGACTTCTTTTAGGAGAGAGACGGTTGCCCGTCTGTCATGTTACTCGGTGATCGGTCAGGCTAGTGTGCGGCGATGGGGTTCGCGCAACGTCCCCCCCCCCTCCCTCCCCGGTGCGGGCTGTTATATTCAACCGTGTCCCCCTGGGTACGCCCAAGGCGGCTCCTACTCGGCACGCAGAGCAGCGCCAGCACTCATTCACCACCACCACCCCCCGACCCAACCAGACGCGTTGAGCCACACGCGTTCGCAGAGGCCGCGACGGCAGCGGGCCAGCGGGCCAGCGAAGGGCGGGAGGGTGTGGAAGGGACGGCGACAGCGGCGGCTCGGCAGCGCACCCTCCTCCCAAGCACAGCGGTGAGGGACACCAAGGGCCGCTGGCGTCTTGCAGGGGAGAGGGAGAGAGACGCCGTCTTGCGCTGCGAGCTGCAGAAACCGCCGCCTTCCGCAGTGCACAGCCCGCCACTGCAGCAGCGGCATGAGGGGCCTCACTCGTCGTCCTCGGCGGCGTAGCCGTCGCCGTCGCCGCCGGCCACCTCGAAGGGGTTCGCCTGCTGCGCCTCCGCGGCGGCCTCGCGGCGCTGCCGCTTGCGCTCCACCTTGTCGTCGCGCTGCTGCCGCTTGCGCTGCACGTTCTCGTCCTGCACGGCGCGCCGCTTCGCCTTCTCCGTCTTGCGGGCCCGCACCTTCGAGGCATTCACCTGCACCTCGCGCAGCGACTTCTTCTCGGTGCGGTGGAAGATGACCTCGCCTCCCGCGAAGCCATTCTCCACCTTGCTCAGCTGCAGCGTCATACGCGGCCCGATCTCCTGCAGCTTCACGCGGCACTGCTCGCGATGCTGGCGGAAGGGCTGCACGAGTGGCACCTCCTCCCCCTCACCGTCCGTGTCCGACCACGCGTCCTCGCGGTCGAGCACCTCGTCGATGCTCTCGAGCGTGCCCAGCTTCGTCGGGCGCCGGTTCTCGAGTAGCTTCTTCACCGTCTTGGTCACCCCCACGGTGCGGGCGTTCACGTAGTAGTGGCGCACCTCAACGACGTGCTCGACGTGGTCGTAGTGGAAGAGGCAGATGCGCTGGATCTCGCTATTCTGGATCGTCTGCACGTTCAAGGACGGGAAGAGTGCCTTGAAGGTGGCCGCCAGTAGCGGCACCTCCGCCCGCGCGGCGAGGTCGGGGTGCGTGAAGTTGTTCAGCACGACGATGGGTGCCACCTCCCACGCGGCCTTGTCGACCGCGACGGGCCGCCGCTGCTTCGCGATGACCTCCTTGTGCAGCGTGAAGCTGAGCACGCGGAACGACAGCGTCGGGCCATTGAAGAAGCGCATGATGCGGAGCGACGTCCCCTGCGAGGGTGCCGTGAAGAGCTGCAGGTGGGAGGCGCTGAAGGTGGCCGCGACGGCGAGGAAGTCCTTCAGGGACTTGTTCTTGCCGTGCAGCTTCTTGCTGCTCCACGGCAGAAAGACATTGCGCCACTCATGCATCAGTGAGCGCACGTGAACGCCGACCTCGCCGCGGTAGATGATGATGGACTTGGGGGTACTCTTGTCCGCCTCGGTCGTGTCGAGCTTCCCCGGCATCGCCGTCTTCACCTTTGCTGACTTGCCCATCGTCGGTGAAGAGGCGTTGCGGTGTGGTGCGGTGCAGTAAGGTAGGAACTAGGAGAGACCAGGAGAGTTTTACGGTGGACAAGAGAGGGCAGGACGTGAATGACGTGTCGATGTGTGTGTGTTTGTGTGTGTGTGTGTGTGTGTGTGTGTGTGTGTGGATCAGACGGAAGAGAGGAGAGCGGGGAGATTGAGTACCGGCGGCACCGCGGCGGAAAGGCAGTCCCTGCACACGCACGCCGCCACAGAGACATAGATGAAGTCAGCGAGAACATGGGCCGCGCCACTCCGACCCACGCTCTTCGGCCACCTGCGTCCACATCGGTGCCGCGCACGAGACACGCATTCGTTTCTTCTACACCAGGGGCGGCGTGGGTCGTCCTTCGAGTGGGGAGAGGGGACGGCGTGGTGAGTTTTGGGGGAGTCGCAGACAGTGCGGAGTGCATTGTGTGAAACAGAATCGAAGCCGGAGCGCGGCCGCTTGCCGTGGTGGTTGGGGGGGGGGTAAGACACAGTCGAACGGAGGCGCACCATGGCTGCGCTGAGCGAGGAGCACTGGGCGAAGGGGCGACAGCAAGGCCCAGGTCGCCGGACGAGACTGTGCCACGTTCCCGCGCCTCCAAGAGTGCGTGAAGCACAAGAGGATTCGGGGAACGGACGCACCACCGCCCCATCGTGGAGGGCCGTTGAGATCAGCGCAGCCAGTAGCCGGGGTTTGCAATCTTGCCGGCCACTAGGGCGTCGTACTGGGAGGCGCATTGCGCCACGATGGCGAGAGCCGTCTCCGCGTCCCTGAACTCCCTGTTGAAGGCGAACTCGTTCTTCTTCTTGCCGTCCGGCACCTTGTAGTTCTCGAACCAGTCGATGATGGCCGCCTGCACGCCCTGCGGCACCTTCGCCAGAGTCCCGTAGCCCTCCCCCGAGGTTGCCGACACAGGCTCGACGAGAATCTTCCAGTCCGTCTCACCCTGATCGATCAGCCCGAGCACGCCCAGCACGCGCACGGGCCCGTACGCGCCGACGCGGTGCGGCGCCCCGAGGTGGACGACGTCGATGGGGTCGCCGTCGCCGATGCACTGGGTGCGCGGGTCGACGTGTGAGGGGTCCTCCCAGGTGCGAGGGAGGAAGCCGTAGTTGAAGGGCATGTCCCCGTAGGCGAAGTACCGCAGCGGCTGCCCGTCCTTGCTCTTGAAGATGTCCTGCTTGAGCGGGTTGTGTGCCTCCTCCTTGCTCAGCTCGAGCTTCGCCCGCGTCCCCTTCGGGATCTCCGTCACACTCGTGAAGACGAGCGGGTCGGCGGCCGCACCGGGGTAGAGGGGAAGGTCGTGCCACGCCGATGCCACCGCGCCGCGTGCGCCGTCCTTGAAGAAGAGCCGCCACGCCTTGGTGCCCGCGGTGCCTTCGTCGGCTTGGGAGAGCACTGGCAGGGCCACGGCACCCGCCGCGGCGGCGGAGCTGGCTAGGAGCGACGGAGTCCGAGACAGCATCTGAGTGTAGTCCGTGTGTGTGTGTGTGTGTGCGTGTGTGTGGACGTGAGTGGGAGGTGGTGATGCGTACTGGACGTGGTAGCCTGAGGAGGAGGGGAGGGCAGGAGAACGAGCAAGTGATGGGGAAGGGAGGGTGGGGTGAGGAGGCGAGCAGTACCAGTCGAGCTCCGGCGCGAGCCACACGGGCTGCGGGCGAGAAGGTAGGAGAGGCGACGTGGCGTGGCGGGGCAGTGCGGTGCAAAGGAGACGTATGCGCCAAGGGGAGGGGGCGGAGCACACGGAAGAGGGTAGCCTCGATGGGTGCAGGCTCCGCCGTGAGCAAGTGCGTGCGAGCGCGTTCTTGTTGAAGCACAAGAAAAGGCGGAACCGAGGAGCGACAAAGGCAAAATGCGAAGCACACACACACACGCTTGCGCTCAGCATGCTCAGCCAAACACAGCACCAATGCAGCTGTTGATTCCGCTCGCGATGACATTCACAATGGGACCGAAGATCATCGACGCGTACGAGAGGGCAATCTTCAGCGTCTGCCGCGCGTACGGCAAGAAGCTCAGCGCGTACCACAATATGCACGCGAGCTGCACCAGCGCAAACACGATGCAGAGGATGCTGGACTTGAGCCACAGCGCGCTGAGCAGTGTGAGGAACACCGAGACGACGTAGAGACAGGCGGCCTCGAACCGGTTCGCCTCGAACATGGTGCGCAGCTGCTGCGCGACGCCGGCGAGGAACATCGTAGAGCAGAGACAGAAGATGTTGCCGACGGTCATGAAGAAGCTGAACTTCTTGGGCCGCATCCACATCAGCATGCCCATCAAGATGAGGAGAATGCCCATGCCCATCATCATCAGGAAGCCCGTGATGCGCTGTGTGTAGGTGAGGTTCGCCATCTCCGAGAGCCCGTCCATGTAGCCCTGCTCCGGCGGCATCTCCGTCAGCAGGGCGGTGTCGGGCGGCGGCTCATCGGACACGAGGCTCAGCGCCTTGTACTTGAACTGCGACCAGTACTGCCCCAGCTTGTTGTCGCCGTCCTCCTGCGGCACGCCGGGGTTGCGCTGCCGCCCTGAGTCGACCGTGGCCATGTGTCGGCGCAGCGTACGATCGAGAAGACCGCCGCGGCTCCCGTCCTCGCTCAGCCGCTTGCACGGCGGAGAGAGGGGGAGAGGGCGGAGGGGGTGGGGTTGGGGGTGGGGGGGCNNNGGGCTGTGCGTGCGGTGCCTGGGCTGCGTAGCTCAGGGGCCGCGACGCACTCGCAACTCGTCTAAACGGCAGGAGAAAGGCGGGCGGCGAGCGGCCCGGCACACACGAGACGCGTTTGCCTGCGTGTGTGTGTAGGTGGGAGAGAGAGGCGAGAGAGGGGGGGATCCGCAGCGGAGTGCGTTGGGTCCACAGCGGAGTGCGTTGGGTCCACAGCGGCGAGAGCTGCTGTGGTCAAGGAAGGCGGCGGGGGAGTGGGGAGAGACGAGTGAGTAGAGAGTGAGCGGAGCTGATGAACTCGCGCACTGCCGCTGAGCCAGCGGGTGGGTTGCGCTTGGCGCCGCACGAAACGCAGCCGTCGGGGAGGGGAGTCGGGAAAGGGCGGCGACGCAGTCCTCTTGTTGTCCGGCACCCTGGCTCCCACATTCACCCTCGCCGGTGTGCCGGAATGCGCCATTGCGCCTGCCGCTGCGTGGCCAGGGGGGGGGAAAGAGGGGTAGCCGGCCAAGGGGGGTAAGCGAGAAGCGCGTCGTCGTACGTGTTTGCGATAGCGCGGCGGAGCGCGAGACACAAGACACATAGGAGGGAGAGAGAGTCAGCACTGAGGATGCGGGAGAAGGACACACGCACATGCTGATATGTACGCAAGCGCACACACACAGGCACGCTCAAGAGGAGGCAACGAGAGCAGCGCACTCATCCCGCTCGGTGCCGGGGAGCGCCGACCGCCACAGGTGGCACCGCTCTTCGGGGCGAGGCGCGCACACCGCAAAAGAAAAATGAGGACACCACCTCCGGTGCTCGTGTGCGTGCATTAGCGGTGCGCGGCCGTGCGCCTCCGTGGCGTTGGTGCGCTGCCGTGCGTCAGTCCGCTTTAACGTGACTGCGTGATGCGCGAGGCGGGGTCAGAGGAGGATTGATCGGGGGAGGGGGTACACTCCAGGGGAAGGGCGGCGGCCGTGGCGAGGCGGAGAAGGTGAAGGTCCTGTACTGTGCGACGCCCACAGGAGGACACACGGCACACACACACAGACAACGGCAGAAGGAAGAAGGAAGCCGAGGAAGGGAGGAGAAGAGAAAGAGTGAGCGCACACACGCCTTCACATCCACACACACACACACACACGCACCCACACCGGATGATGAGGTACAAGCAGCAGCTCAGAGTATTGAAGGCGCACGTCAGTGCGTGCGGGAGGCGGGAGGGGGGAGGTGACGTGCGTGACAGGGGTCACCAGCGAGCTGGTTGCGCGAGTAACGCCACAACACGAGGCGATACGCGATAGGTGCACGAGCGACAGGCTCACTGAAGGTAGAATCAACGAGTACAACAGGAAGAGCTCCCACGACACGTACACTAGCCGATCCAAGGACACTCCTCAGCGCCCCCTCCCCTCCCGTGCGTCACAGCACGGGCCGCTCGACTGGGGAGGGACAGAGGCGCGCGGAGCCACCTTCGCCGAGAGCAGGCCCGGGAGACGGCGAGGCGAGAGAGCTCGCAGACGCAGGGAGCACATGGGTACCCACGCGAGGGGTTAGAACGCAAGCGAGGAGTCAAATCAAAATGCGTATGAAGGTACCGAAAAAGAGAGCAGACGAGGGCGACGCGCGTGTGTGTGCGCGGAGAGGAGGAAGGCGCCTCAAGGCACCAGACAGCGGCTCGCCCTCGCCCCATACACTCACACGCACACACACACGTGGCAGAGCGATGAGCTGCACTCCATCTGAGGAGACAGAGAGTAGAAAAAATCGAAGCAAGAAGGCCGCGGCCGAAGTGGTGACGGCGCTGAGTGCGTCAGTGCGCGCGGTCGTACTCGACGACGCCGCCGACGATGGTGTAGGCGA